>BQNB010056387.1:0-38690 GCA_026074375.1 Tanacetum coccineum | reverse complement strand
ATATTTCGATCGTGTATTTTCTATGTGATTAACCGTAAATTTTATTTAATACCGTTAGTGATCTCACATCACCTAGAAATCTCATCTAGCGTTACGTTGATATGTTGTAGGAAGATGCCTAACACCCAATCTGGAGCGTCCATGACTCATGAGGAGGTTAAAGAATTGGTTACCCGCTAAGTAGCTGAAGAGATGGAGGCTCGTGAAGCCACAAGGACCCTTGAACCCCTGAATGAGAATGGGGATGAACAAGAAGGTGAGAACGGAGGAAATGGAAATGGAGGAGATGGAGGAAATGGGAATGGAGGTAACGGAGGAAATGGAAATGGAGGAAATGGAAATGGAGGGAATGGAGAAAACAGAAATGGAAATAGAAATGGGAATCATGGTATGAACTATGGAGGTTTCATGCCAGTGGCTAGAGAGTGCACTTTCCAAGACTTCTTGAAGTACAAGCCACATAATTTCTCAGAAACTGAAGGCGTTGTCAGATTAACCCGCTGGTTCGAGAAAATGGAGATTGTGTTTAATATTAGTAATTGTCCATCGAAGTACCAAGTGAAATATGCTACATGCATACTGCAGGACAGTGCTTTGACTTGGTGGAACTCTCATAAGAGAACAATTGGTGTTGATGCTGCATATGCCATGAACTGGGCTGGACTTATGAGGTTGATGACAGAAGTGTACTGCCCGAGGAATGAAATCCAGAAGATGGAGACTAAATTGTGGAATCTGACCGTAAAAGGAAATGACTTGACTGCTTACACTTAAAGGTTTCAGGAGTTGATTTTGTTGTGTACTAGAATGGTCCCTGATGAAGAGGACAGAGTGGAGAGGTTTATTGGAGGATTACCGGACAACATTCAGGAAAATGTGATTGATGCGAATCCGGCTAGACTCCAAGATGCCTTACGCATTGCTAACCAATTGATGGACAAGAAGCTCCAGGGTTATGCTGCAAGGAGTGCTGAGTATAAAAGGAGGATGGAAAGTAACCCAAGGGATAACCGTGGTCAACAACCGCCATTTAAGAGACAAAATATTAGTGGGCAGAATGTGGCCAGAGCTTACACGGCTGAGAACAATAAAAGAAAAGGGTATGTTAGGTTTCTCCCCTACTACAACAAGTGCATGTTACACCATGAGGGGTTGTGCACTATAAGGTGTGGAAACTATAAGAAATTTGGGCACCTGACTAGGGATTGTAGGGTTACTGTTACCCCAAACACTCATGGAGCCGCAGTTGGAAATTAGCAGGGTATTGGTTGTTATGATTGTAGGAGACCGGGACATTTCAGGAAGGATTTTCCTAAGTTGAGGAGTCAGAACCGTAGGAATCAGATAAGAAACAAGAGTGGAAACAAGACTGGAAACCAGACTGGAGGTAACGGAGTTACAGCAAAGGCTTACGCCATTGGTGGAGGAGGAACAAACCCTGATTCCAACGTTGTCATGGGTACATTTCTTCTCAATAACTGTTATGCTTCTATGTTATTCGATTCGGGCGCCGATAGAAGTTTTATGTCATCTACCTTTAGTGCTTTAAACTTGCGTTGGAAAAATTTTTTTTTTTCAAGAAACAAATGATTGTCTGTAAAGGTTGCACATTATGATTATTAGGGCATCCGTTCGACATAGATCTAATGCCCATAGAACTTGGTAGTTTCGACGTCATTATCGGTATGGATTGGTTGGCGAAGTACCACGCGTTAATCGTTTGTGACGAGAATCTCCGTAATTCCTTATGGAATAGCTATTGATAATCCAGTGTGAAATTGCGACGCGATAACAGAACATCATATCATGGACAGGACCCAGAATATATTCATAAGGGATGCAAGTCCTACCTACCCAAGTACATCCAAGAAGGCTGAGATAAGTCGAGGAGAGAGACTTGAAGACATCCAATCGTAATAATTTCCAAAAGTTTTGACCTCTACCACCTCTCGACAAGTGAAATTTCAAATCGACTTAGTCCCTGGTGTTAGCACCTATAGCTGAGCCCTGTACGACTAGCACCAGCCGAGAATGCAAGAGTTGTCCACGCAAATACAAAACTTTTCTGACAAAGGATTTATAAAGACCCATTTCCTCACCCTAGAGCACCGTTTTGTTTGTTAAAAAGAAAGATTGTTTCTTTCGATGTGTTATAACTACCGTAAAACTAAAACAAACTGACTTGAAGAAACCGATACCCACTTTCGAGGATCGACGATCTATTGATCAATCCAAATCAAGATCTACTCTAAATTGGCCTGAAGCTGTATCATCAACTTAGAGTTCGTGAGGAAGACATCCAAAACTACATTAGGACTCGCTATGGAACACTACGAGGTTCCAAGTAATTTCTTTGTATTGACTATCGCACGCACAGTATGCATGATTTGATAAATTGGTGCAAAACCGTATCTGGACAGATTTTGATTGTAATCATCGTTGATATTTTTATCTACTCCAAATAAAAAGAGCACAGAAGGACACCTAAGTTATTTTGAGTTATTGAAGGAGAAGAATGACGCCATGTTCAAGTTATGTTGCGTCGAATACAATTTCTGCATGTAGTGATATGAGGCTTTCAACGTTGATCCACGAAGATTTGAGTCTATCAAGGTTGGCCACCCAAGACACCAACCGAGATCTTTTATTTTTAGGTTTGGCCTTATCTACAACGATTTATCAAATTTTTCAAAATCGCTAGACCTATACAAACTGACTTAAAAAGTGTAAATTTGATTGGAAATACAGAAGATCGTTCAGGTGTTGAAGAAAAAACTTGTAGTGCCCGATAAAGGGAATGAAACTTCCAGTGATACCAGGCTTCGCACTAAAGGGTTTGGCACGTTTGATGCAAAGAGAAGGTACCAAGCTTATGCAGCCCTACAACTCAAGATTCAAGAGTGAACATACCACCCATGATTTGGAACTAGAGCATATGTTTGCCCTGAAATGTGAGACACTAGCTGTACAGCACCAAGTGCATTATGTTCACTATCATAAGAGTTCACACATTCTCATCAGAAAGAGCTAACATAGCAACGACTTGGTAGGGATTTTATTCTACAACTGAATTCGATAGTCATCCGAGAAAGCGAACGTGGTGCTATGCCCGGATCGAAACGAAAAGAAGTAACCACTACGATTCGAATCCTTAGTTTAAGACTAGAGGTTGTAAACTTCCTAAGCAGATTTTGAGGCTCATCTAAACCAAAAAGAAAGAACTTCATCAACGAAATTCACATGCATGGATTAACAAATTAGAACCTCATGCTGAGCGAACATTATGTTTGGGAAAAAAAACAAACCAAGTGAGTTTCGTGTTCAGATTGAGGCCTTGATTATGCATGATCGCATAAGTCAAAGTATTCATCCATCTGATTCGGACAAGATTACCAGACTTAAGCTTATTATGGCCCGAACATGAAACAGAAATTGCCACTTAAGTCAGCAAGAATGGGTTAAACATGGTTCTAAATTAAATTAATAGCATAAAACCATAGGATTTTTGGTTCAACCAAAGTGCCCACATGGAAATGGAATATAACAATGACATTGTGACTAAGTTGCCAAAATGGCAACGGTCAAGACACAATTTAGGTAATACATTGATATCTCACTAATCTCTTATTCGTGCCTATGCAAGAAATGACACAGTTAGAGAATGACAGACTTACGTGAAGAAAGTAGTCTCAAAGCATGAGGCCAGTTTCGATCAGCTCTGATCATATGGGAAATTACGGCACAGTTTGGAATCCCTTAATAAAGGCATGAGTACTCGCTTGATATGAGTACAGCTTACCATCCAAGACCATGGCCAAGTGAGAAGAACCATTTCAAACATTGGAGACAGTAACATCTTGTGTACTCGACTTTGGGAAAAGTGATAGACACTTACCATGTAGAATTTTCATATAACAACATTTACCATACCAGCATTAAGGCTGCTTCATTTGAGTAGTTGTATGGGCGCAAGTGTCGATCACCTATCTTTGGGCTGAAGGTGGAGATAGTCAGCTCACTAGCCCATAGATCATCCATGAGACGACCGAAATAACGTCATAGCAAGAGCTATCCAACCGCCCGTGATCGTCAAAGAGTTTATCCGACGTAAACAAAACCCTCTTTATTTCAAGTAGGAGAATAAGGTCATGTTGAAATATCTCCTGAAAGGAGTGATACATTGTGGGCAAACGGGGAAAGTAAACCCTCGTTATATTGACCTTTTTTAAACATTGCCAAAGTAGAACGTTGCCTAGCTCTTGAACTCTCAGAGAAATTGAGCCCAAGTTCATAGTACGTTTTCACGTCTAGAAGTTAAGAAATGCATTAGGACTGAGAACCGCTTGCTATATACCATTGATGAAACCAAGTCGACGACAAATGAACTTCATCGAAGAACTATCGAGATCAAACCGAAGTCAAGCGTCTAAGCAAGTCTATTCTGATTGTGAAAGTCACTGAACTCCAGAGAGTTCTGATTCACTGACGTAAGACAAAGCATAAATAAGATTACCTCATCATTTCCAATTCGCACCGGTAGATACCACATCATGAGCTTTGGGGACAAAGCTTTTCTAACGGGGAAAGAATGTGATAACCCGAGAATTTGCGTTTAATAAATTAGCCGTTTCCGTTTAGAAATTTGAATTTTTAAAAGTTTCGTTAAGCCTTACCGGTTAACCAGGAAGTTGTTCCGTGATTATCTGAGAATCGTCGCCGGAGCGAATCGGACACAAACGTTTATATTTTGCAATAGCCACTTTTATGTTTAAAGCATATCTAAAATTTAGGTATTTCGTTGTTACCGTTACTCGAATCGTTTTTTACAATTCGATGATTAAATCTATACAAATGCATATCATGCAAAGTCCTTGGAAATTAATTCAAAAAATATCACTATACCCAAAAATAAAATGAGACCATTTGGTCCCCCTTTTGCCTAGATAACCGTGACACACTCGGGAGCAGGATCCCTTTTTTTGATAAGGTTGATATAAGTTAACAAGTCTCCCCCTACAATAGTGCTTTGTACAAAGTCTTTCTAATCCCCTCATTCGAGTCATTATCCCCCTTTCTCCTTTGTACTCGGCCGAACATAGCAAGGCACCAAGTCTAGGTGCATCCCATCACATGTCAACTTATAACCACTAATTCTTATTTTGTTTCTCATTCACACTTAAACTATTTCTCTTACTAGAACATACACACACTTTTTCACTCATTTTCTTATCCTTGATTCGGACGCCACAAAACCCACCCAAATCCATTGTTTTTAATCTTTGATCAACCATTGAAGATATAATGTTCGCGTCGTTCTTTTTCTATCACGGTAATTTAAAACAATGATGGGTTGTCTTAGTCCTATTCATCTTTCATCGTTTTCTTGTAATCAACTTTACTTTTCATAAAAGTTGTACTTTACGTTCGTAATGATCATATCCAAACAAGTGTACAAACTGATTTGTTGTGAAAATCATTACCTATTTTTCTATAAAACCACAAGTCTCAAAGTTTAATCTTTTTATTTATAAATGGAAGAACATAAAAAGTAGTTGTACTTTTGCGTATAAAAGTTTGTTGTGGCTACTTTGATATATATATTGTTATTATTGCGGCTATATAATCATTTGAGATTTATCGTATAGCTCTTAAATCGATTGGCAAAAGAATTAAGTTTAATGTTTGGTTTTGAAAACTTAAATTGAAAGTCAAGAGTTTAGGTATTAGAATTAATTTGTAAATATTTGCAGTGTTGTCGTAAATAGATCGGATATTCTTTTGAGCAATACAAGATGTACTATTTATAAAACGATATTTTCACATCTGATGGTTAAAAATGGAAATCGATATTTTATAAAAGTCATGTCAAAAATTTATAAACGTTGAAATGCTCGAAAAATAGACTTTTATTATCAAACTATAAAAACTGTATACCGTTAATTTTCCGAGTTTTAGGTCCAACATTCCGGTACTGAGTCAACTCTGTGTGACAGTCACTAAACGACAATACACAAAAAGATGAAATACACTAAAAGAGAAATACACTAAAATATGGAATACACTAAATCACGAAATGCACTAAAAGACGAAATAACACTAAAAGATGAAAATCACTAAAAACGAAATAAACACAAAAGACAAAATACACTAAAAGACGAAATTACAAAAATACAAATACACTAAAGACGAAAGACACTAAAAGATAAAATATTTTAGAAAAGGTGTCAAAGTGTCGAACTGGTCAAACCTTATAACATTATAAAAACGGTTTTATAAAATTACGCATTCTACACATACTCGGATGATCAGCTCTTTGCCTAAGGTTATTCGTTATACATTATTCTAAAACGACCACTATATACTAGGTTGTCGCCAGTACCGTGAGATTTGTTTTTTCCTTGATTGATTCCTTTTGATCCACAACTCGCATAAGGTGAGTTCATAGCCCCGCACTTTTACTCGTTTTGAATAAATATTTTATAACTTGGTGAGAAACATTGCTTGTTTTTAAAATCAGACACAAGTACTTTCATGAGAATTTCTCTATTTACGTGTGCCTAAGTAAGCTAGACCCCTCTATTGCCCATACTAACATAACTGTTGTTATATCTCTTGACCGAGAACCGGTGTGAGGGAGGCACGAGTATAGAATAGAATCTATTGACATATTATTCCTATAACGGGAAGTCCGCCTTCTTACACCCACGGGGCGCCCAATTAAAAAAATAAAAAAAAATTAAACGGATATATGTCATGTCGAATTTCAGATAGGAAATCTTATTTCGGATTTCCTCTAGGGCAATGCAACCTATAGCTATATGAAAGCTATGTCTCAGAATTAGCATCGGTGTCATGAGCTTAGTGCAACATAAATATCTTTTTTGTGAATTGTAATTTGTATTAACTGTCGCATGCCTAAAAAATCTTGTGGTCCCACTATTACATCAAATTAAACCTATGAATTCAACTCAACTTATGTTACCGTTGTAAGAATAGTTTTTCTCCAGTGCTTAGCTTGGAAGATGTTGGCCTGATCTATATGAAGATCCTAAGTTCTGAACCAGTTTTTCAGATTTCATCATGTTATCTTAAATACCGTTGTTGAACGTATTAAAATGAAAGCGTCCGCATATTAACTTTGAATCTTCTTATATTTGATTTGATGTAAACTATTATTATTTAAATTTATGCAAGGTGTTTATTTTTAAAGCTACCTTAGAGTCGTTCTTTATGCATTGTACTTGAGATATCCAAAACGGCACGCCTCCGGACACTTTTCCCGTCCAGCCCGTGAGGGGGTATGACACCAGCTGAGAGCAGTTGCTTATTAGTGTGTTCTGGCTAAGTTGGCAACCTTCTACATACTCCACAACTGTAAGTGGAAATCGCTTTGTTATTTAATGGTCGAGTCCCCTTCAATGGCCCATGAAGGTTTAAAAACGATCTTCATGTGGCATGTTTTCCCGACAGCTGATTAATCGTGGATACGTTTAAGAACACTCTAGAATAAAAAATTCCAAAAAGATTTAAAGGGAGCATCTAAGAGTTTTAACAATTATAATTTAATCAAAGTCCAAACAAGAATTCACCGTTTGTCTAATGATTCCCCTTGTCATAAACTTTATAAGCTCATGAATAGTTCTAGTTGGCAATTTTAGGCTGTCCACACTATTTAAGCATCTGATGAATACCCACCGACAATTACACCCATACCCATCTGTTTGAGGTATTTACCCTCTAAACCCTCATCATTACTCCATGAATCGGGTGACTTAAAAGTCATATTTTACTTTCCCGCATATCTCCCACAAAATTTACCAACAAATTCCCACGACAAAAATGAATTGGTGTGTAATAGTGGGTAAATAATTAAGCGCTAAAAATAATTCTCAGAATTACCCATCTCCTGAGTTACCAGCGTAAATATATAAGTGGTATTTAATTGGTAATTTATCTACCCAAGGAATGCAAGAAAATAATTTTATCGTGGGTAAGTTTTACATGGTGTTGTTTTGAGTGGGTGAATACTTTACCATGACTTTACCATCTTAATACTTAATGGTAATGTGGTTTAGTATTTTCCATGTGTAATTTGTGGGTAACTAGTAACATCTTATTACGTTGTAATGCGCATTTAGTTGTCGCAATTTTTCGTGTTTATAGTTAAGACACCCTCAATATTGACTTTGAAAGTTAACTTGGATCGAAGTCAATTTAAGTTTTGAGGTTTAACATTTTAGGTCGAGTGGAGCCCAGGTTTGACAGGCTCTGACTTATCATTACTCAAATCAGATTTGGTTGTTCTTCCATTGAGCCCCTCAGCAAGCTCGATCGTAATATGTTATTCTACTCGTGAGATGAAGTGTTTGACGTGTGTGTGGATTTGATAGTCCTCACCTTTTGACAGCAAAACTGAGATATTGCGATTTTGTGCCTGGTCTGCGGTGATCGATGCACACATTGTAAAAGGTCAGATATTAAAAAATAAAAAAATAAAAAAAAAGGCTAGGTGTTAAATACGATATGTTCTACCCTTTTCATTTCTTCGCATGATGGAATTAAGAAGATGCGGTGGCTTTAACGAACGTATTTTAAAAGTACTAATTTGGCTAAAGACATTGGGGTACTCGTGTTGTCATATTTTTAGCCAAGATTGTTTTTTGTTAAACAAGTTTTGTTTTCACCTTCTATACCATCTATCTACAATATATCTCTACAAATACCTGTGAGCGATACGTAAACACACAACCAAGCTTACATACCACTATAACATATGCCTGGATATTAGGATTAATTTTGCTATTGTTAAATGTTTGGGTCTTAGTTAATATCGCTACTCTACTCCCACCCCACTAACTTTTGGAAATATTTATTTTTTTTTTGAATAAAGTGATGTTAAAATCAAAAATATAGTATAAAATAATAATAATAATAATAATAATAATAAAACTATTGTTATAATATTGGTAATATATTTAGCCTTGTGGGTGTCGTGTGCCACTAGGGATACAAATAAAAAAGAAATATATAGTTATTCACCATCGGTTTCATTATGTGAGAAACTTTTGGCGGCCTTTTGTAAAAGTATTTGGCGCCCCTAGATATGTGGGGATCGTGGACCAGCGAATGCTTCTATAAAAGATGAAGTTGCATTAGAAGATATCAGAGAATTCATCGGAGGAAGGTAAGTTGAATACCTTTCATTCACTCTGTAGTTTCATAATTTGAGGTAAATTTAGTTTAAATTAACCTTTTTAATTCCACGTTTTGGGGCTGATTCATTGAGTTTGATTCATGATTAAGTAAATAGGTTAATTTAAACGTATTAAATTCATGTTAGTAACTAGGTTTTTTTTATTAGAATTATGATAAATAGTGGGTACAATGCAACACTGGTAAGACTAAAAAGTATATTATAGTTCACTTATTTTGCTTGATTAAAACAAAATAATGCAACACAAATTTACCAATTGTCCAGTTTTCTAATTTGTTCCTCGTGTATTTAAAAAGTATGGCCATAACGAACTATCTTGATGTGTTGAGACATTGGGTCCAACCCAAAAAACTGAACTGGGCAGCCCGAACAATCCAAAACCGAAAAAGATGGGAAAGTGCTTAACCGAAACCAGAATCAAATAGGACTCGGTTGGCTCTGTTGTTTTTTGGGTTTAATTTGTCGTAAATTTTAATAAACAACATAACTGATATTCCAAAAATTTGAGGGAGAAGTGCTGAGCATCCTTTTTTCTATGGTGGCAAAATAGGGGTCGGGCGGTGTGCCGGCACGGCTAAACGAACGAAATTGAATCAAAATCGGTCTAATTGAAATAAGATAAAAAAATAAAAAAAAAACGAAAACGATCGAAAATCGGTCGACATCGATGAAAATCGGTGCGAAAACGGTATGATTCCGACGAAAACGGTCGAAATTTCTGAAACTATAGAAAACGTCGAAATTCGGTAAAAAATAGGGAAAATCGCTTGAAAATCGTTGAAATCGTTCGAAAACGAACGTTATCGGTCGAAAACGGTCATAAATCGGCCGAAAACGACAGTCGACCTAATATCGTCGAAAGGACGAAATTCGGTCAAACGATCCAAATACAGTCAAAAACATGGAAATTAGCGAAATCGGTCGAAAGCGAATCGAGTAACAGAGCGAATCGGTCGAAAACGTGAAAATCGGGCAAAAAACGGTCGAAATCGACAAATCGGCGTAAACCGACAATATTCGTGCAGAAAAAGGCCAAACGATCGAAAACTCGACAACGAACGAAATCGGCGAATTCGATCGAAAATTGGTCGAAAACGTGAAATCCGTCGAAATCGTTACGCTACCTCGTCGACCCAGACGAAAACGTTCGAAATCGGTCCGAAAAACGATCGAAATCGGGCATCAGGGGTGGGGGGTGGGGGGGGGGTTTGTATGTATTGTTGGGGGGGGGTGTGGGGGAGTGGGGGGGGGGTTAGATAAAGTATCTTAAATTTTTCAATCTCTTTGTAACCTTAAACCTATGATTCACCAACCATTATTCGTTGACGTTTTAGCATGTATTTCAAGAGTTACTATTTTGCTTAGTGGAGCATGGAGCATTCAGTCGCGCGAATTAATTTTTGAAGGCTGAATAACTTGTATACCATCGACAAATTTTAAAATAACACAAATGTTTCTATTGCATTTATAAATGATTGGGACTCCTATGTAAAACTCTGATTTTTAATATACAATGTGAAATTTATTTATACGTCGCTTTTGAGGGTCGTTTTCTGTTGACTTGTGTATTGTGCCCTGAAGTTCACACCCAATGTTACTGCATTCCCCGTTGTCCTGATTTTGGGGGTGTTACAGTTGGTATCAAGAGCTGAAGTCATAGAGAACTAGTCATTTCAAACCTCACTATGACATGTTTTTTAAAATATAGAGGTCCCTCTTTGTTTTGTCCAATAAATAATTAACTGTATCCATTAAATCACCGCGCGCACTTCTCCCAGGTAACTTATAAGCTCTCTTTGCATCCCTACTAACTATACTATGGATAAGGAGTATGAAATACTAACTATGAAATTTTCGTTTCTCTTACGTCTATCATCATAGACGGCTTACTATTTACCTTATATCGGTCATTATATAAATTTGATCACTCTGTTTCGTGTACTCCTAGGATATCTCATTTTACTCTCTTAGCGACATACTGGTATTATAATAAGGATTCATATACTTTATGGGCTAATTTCTTCTTGATACTTCTGATCTCTTACGATTAACTTCAACCATTTACGCGACTTTACCTTATTCCCTTTTGATGATATCGAAAATTCGGCATATTTTATAAATTCTACTAGTTATTTTACCATTCGACTCCGAGTTGAAACACTCTTCTTATGATTTGAATCGCATATGTTGTTTCGTAATCCATCGTTTGAAGTCTTCCACTTGATGGGAGTACGACAATTAACTTGTCACCTCATACGTGTCATCTTGGAGAACCTACCTTTAGAACACAACTCTTTACGTCCATTTTGTTGATTGAGTGATTCTTTACGTTCATTTTTTTTACTACTTCTGCGTTCGTTCGGATATTCTTTATACTTACAATGATCTATCGCTTTACAAACTATCTCCGATTCAACACTATAAACCATTTTGTTGTCACCCTATGAGCTACTTCATGTTCACTTTATTGATTACTTCGTTACACTATTTGATACCATTTTATACATCATATTATTTTGACGAAAATGAGCATTGCATCGTTGGCCCTAAAATATACATAGTCTAGTCACCTATGTATATTTGGTGCATAGGCTGACTACCTATGCATTCAGGAAAAACCATGTCATGCAGAGAGTAGTCACCATAAAACCTACACATCTTCATCAACACAATTCCGAAAGAAATATCCGAATCTTTTCTCTAAACCCGTCCTTTCTTCAGGTGTTGCTTTGAGCCTTGAGGACAAGACTCTTCTAACCGGAGAAGACTGTAACATTCCGTATTTTCAGGTCATTTACAACGTCATATATTTCACTAATTATTTTTTTTCTCGTACGCGTTTACTTGTAATTTTGTTTGTTAAGTTAAATCGTGTAAGCTATAAATTATCAATTAGCGTAAACGAACACCAAACGAATTAAAGTTTTTCGTCAAGCAAACAATATATTATGTTTCTAAATTAATAATCAACTTTCATATATATATTTTTAATGATTTCGTAAAACGTTTACGATTCGCAATTTAAGTAAAGTTTAGCATACCCAGGCAACCAATACCTACCTAAACCTCTATACAACTTAGTATTCATCTTTATACATATCAAGAGAGCAAAATTTTTGGTCTTATTTTCCTCCTTAAATTCGGCAAGACTAGGACAAGAAGACAAGTAGCACACAATGTTGACCCTAGTACTCTTACATAATCTTGTACACATGAGACCTAGTACCATGACTAGTGAAATGGACCAACTTTCTTCCCCTTTTTGCTCCTCTCGTCTAACCAGCCCCCCCCCCAATCACCTTTCTTCCATGCCAAGTAAATGATCTCCTACTAAGTATATTTAACTATCCTAGTAGTATATATACATGCACCTTAGTAAGTTCAATTCATTTAATCAATAAAAAAAAAAAACTTCACATAATCACTTGTTCTCCCCTCTTCTAACCCGCCGCATATATACAAACCTCCATAAACAAATAATAATCTTGTTCCTACCA
The DNA here is from genome assembly GCA_026074375.1 of Tanacetum coccineum. Taxonomy (NCBI): domain Eukaryota; kingdom Viridiplantae; phylum Streptophyta; class Magnoliopsida; order Asterales; family Asteraceae; genus Tanacetum; species Tanacetum coccineum. Next base: position 25,979 of record BQNB010056387.1, on the reverse strand, counting down.
AGTAAGTCTCACATCATATCTAAGAAGACAATGTGTATTGAAGGTTTTGAAGTCTTATTGTAAAAAAATGGGGTTTTCTTGTTAATTTAGTTTTGATCACAAGAGTGTGATCTTGTTTGTCATTTCTTACTCATTCACCTAAGGTCATCTAAAACCTAATCATTTTTTTTATTACTTATGATTTTTTAAGTGTATATATATGTTCTAGGACTTCATCACCATTTAAGTATACTTTTTTAAAAATGTTAAAAAATTTTACTTTGATCATGATTTCATCATACTTTTTTTTTTCACATGTTATAATGGTGCTAATGTCATGTTATAAATTAAAAAAAAAGTATAATATAAATTAGCTAATTAAAAGTTTACTTAAATATTATATGATTTCATTGAAGAGAGACTTGTTAATCTTGGACAAATTAACCAATATGGACGAATAACATAAAATATGTATGACAAATATAAAAGGGGTTTGGAAACTTGTGGTATTTTATTAAGTTGAAAAAGTATATAAAACAAGTTTATATATATGAATACCTAATTATTATTAAGGGACTGTTTTGGTTCGAAATCCAAGGCATTGATTTTATGTTTTATAAAAATAGTGCGTCTCATGACGATTCCAAAAAGGTAAGACACTCAAAAAACGGATTTATAACGAAGAAAATACATAGTTTATGAGTTATACGTTAATTAAACTTTTATAAAACTAATTTTATAAAAGTTACTGTTCACAACAGATACATTTTTGGAAAATAATTATAAAACTTTTAATTACGAAGACGTGCTCGAAAGAATCACTAAAAACGGAGTTAAAACGAGTAAGATACGACGTTTCAAAGTTATCGAACATTATATATAAAAGCTGAAAAAACTGTGCACGCTTCAGCAGCTGCTGAAGCTCATTTTCGAGGGCCTTCGGGTCCGATTGAGTCGAAATGTAAAACTAACACATTGTTCGGGAACGACATTTACATAAACCTGCAATTTTTATAATTGTTCGGATGTATATTTTGTGAACTAGACACTATTTTCCTGAGATGAATAGTGTTTGGTTCGTTTTTTTATAAATATTTAACGAAACAGTTGGAATCACTTAAATAATATTTATACTTGTATTTAAACTTAGAAATGTTAATTTACAAAGGCGATTAAACTAGTTACGCGTTTAATACAGTTAAAATACATGATTATTATTTCTCAAATGCATTTATAACATAATTTTCACAACACAATTAGATTGGTGGATAGTAGCTATACATAGAAATTAATATGTTATTGGTACCTAAGTACTTATACACCTCTAGTTAATTAGTTGCGTTCAGACTCGTGCCGTAACATTTTTACCTATCGATATTCATTTTCGCCATTTCCAAAGGTAGTTCCATATCTCAGCATTTTAAATCTTTCAATGTTTAATCAAACCCCGCGAGGGGAATACATGCCTTTACAAACTTGTTATTTTACTACAGTACCATCTACCTTTCAATACTTGTGAGTTCATAAGCCCCCTTTTTCTACAAGTGTTTTACAAAAATCTACGGGGTGAATTACATGATTGTTTTACCTATTGGACACAAAGTGTTGTGCAAAGTGTATGCAATCCAGATTACGCCTGATAGTAATGCCTAAGTTACCTTATTGCCGTGAAGTCCCTATTTATCATGAACCGTTAATTACTATTATAGTGAGCGCTAGTGTTTTGGATAGATCTATCAGGACTGACAATCCCCATCTTTACTTGGGTCACTAGTTTGATCGGATGCATTTAACATTGAGAGGTGTTAGGGTGTTGGCAAGCATCCTATTTTCTGATTGGGGCACAAATCTAGTTAAGAGCATCGGTGTCATTAGCTTTAGTGCGAATAATCAAAATAGTTGGCGACATGATGAAGTGTTTCTCTCTGTCTACCTTACTTGTTTGGGACTTCGGAATAAAACGTACTAGTCCACCATTACTCGATCTTGTGGTCCACTACTAACATTACTAATTATATAATCACTACTTGTGATATTCGGATAGGATTTCGATGAATATCAGATAACACTTTTAAATGTTGTATACGCTAACTTCTTCTGAACTATATCTTAAATTATTTAATCTGCTTTTTACTTAAACCTTGAATTCACCAACATTATTGTTGACGTTTAGCATGTCTTATTCAGGTTACGAATTTTGCTAGTGGAGCACTTGGAGCATTCGAGTCGCGCGGAGATCTTTTTTAAGGCTTAATAACGTGTAAACTAAATCGACACAAAACTTTTAAAACAAACAAATGTTTCTATTAGGCATTATAAATGGGATCCTGTTGTAAACTCTGATTTTAATATACGAGGTGAAATTAGTTTAAACGTCCTTTTGAGGTCGTTTTCCTGTGACTTTTGTTTTTGTGCCTGAAGTACACCCAAATGTTTACCATTCCGCTGGCGTTTGTCCTGATTTTGTGGTGGGTGTTACAGTGGCAGTCATTTAACTTGGTAGTCAATGCATAACACGACTCCCGTATTTAATCGAGTAGTATCAATTCCTTATCACATTTCAATTAACGTTTATTACCACCTTTTTGTCATACAATGGACGGGGCTAACCCACAGGCTATCGGAGATGGGATAAATTAATCCGGCATCATGAAGTTTGATAACTTCTTTCTTGATAACCTCGTGACTTTTCGGGTTAACCCGTCTTTGTTGTTGCACCGTGGGTTTAAACATTATCGCCCATCAAAATCTTAGATACATAACTTTGGATCTATTCCTTAATATCCCACATCTTCCGATTAGCACGCTTATGGTGATCGTAAGAAACCTTAAGAAGCAGGCGGTCTTGTCTTCATCTTAAAGTCTTTAGTGATTATGACGGGTAATTTATCGGTACCCTCCAAAAACATCGAACTCCAAAGAGGTGTATGTCATTGAGCTCAAGCTCGAAGTTCATCACTAGAAGTTACAACGACCTTAAGTTCCTCAAATTTTTGTTCTTTCGAAGGGAGGGTGAAGTTGAGGGTAGAATAAGCAATCTTTTAAGGGTGAGAAGGTCTTCATTAGGATCGAAGGTCGTCATCATCAAATCCCCGTGTAATTGATTTGCAGTAAGACAACTTCGATTTCTTCCAAAATGAAGTCACCTCCCTCAAAAGGAGTGAGAGAGGTGGGAGAAGTAGAAAGGATTGGTTCCAAAGTTGGGGTGGGATTGCCACTCTTGGAAATGTTCAAAAATCCAAGTACTTCTTGAGCATACTCCTCACAAGCTACATCAATAACATCGACTCGGTTAACCGATTCAATAGTATTGTAGGAGAATGTCTTAGTATCACCAACTTTGAATGTTACGGATTGGTCATCATGTCGAAGGGTCATTTGTTCACCGTGAACATCAATCAAAGCTCGTGCCGTCCTCAAGAAAGGTCTCCCAAGAATCAAAGGAACCCGAGGATCGGCAATATAATCAACGACTACGAAGTCGGCCGGAAAGAAAAATGTTCCAACTTTCACGAAAACATTCTCGGCAATGCCGGTTGGAGTAGAAATCGTTCGGTCGGCAAGTTCAAGTATCATTCGGGTCTTGGTCAAATCCGGGAGATTTAGCTTTTCCCATACGGAGAGAGGCATTAGGATTATGCTAGCCCGAGATCGGTCCAAGGCTCAGCTTTCATACCATCTTCCAGAAATATCGCACGATATGAGAGTATCTACCGGGGTCTCCAAGTTTTTCAGAGAAACCTTTTTAAGGATAACCGCCGAGCAATTTTCATTCACCGGTGTCTTGATTAAGTCAATTATCTTATCTTTGTTATTGAGAAGCTTTCTAAACATTGGTGCAAATTTGGGCATGTGTAGGAGAGCATCCGCGAAGCTAAGCTCGAAGTGGAGATTCCAAAAAATCTCCATAAATTTCAAAGCTAAAAGATCATCTTTTTCACGAAGTTTCTCCTTGTTAATTCTTGAAGGACAAGGCATGGTCGGTTTAGTCTTTGGAGCACAACGTTCTCATCAGTTGGTTGTTGGGATGGACCTTCAGAGGTTGGATGTTTTGGTGCTCGTTGTACCGTACCTTTTCACCTCGTTCTTGTTCCATTCCACCCTTAGGAAAGAATAAGCGGAGTGAAACTTGAGCCCAACATAAGAAACTCCACTTCGGTGGTGATGGCTTTTCATCTCACCACTCGGTTACAACGGTTTTCCAAGAAGAGAACCCAGCCCGAAGTAAGGCAGTATGACATATTATGAATTTGGTAAGCATGTTCCCCGTTAAATTGGTCATTTGGTTTTGCATGTTTTGGTTTTGGTTTTGCATATTTTTCATAACCGCATCATTAGCTTTGATGTAGTTTTGAAAGTCATCCTTTGACACACCTTGTGTTTGAGGAGCCGGAGCTTGGTAAGCCGGAGCTTGGTAAGCCGGAGCTTGGTAAGCCGGGGGTTGATAAATTGGACCTTGGTTGTAATTATTCCCCCGGTTTTGATTGTAACGGTTTTGATTATTTCTTTGATTGTTTTGATTGTTTTGAACGGGAGGAAAACCGGGAGGTCGAATTTGATTTGCAACCATCGGAGGACGGTAACCGGTATTTCCTTGGTTGTAGTTAACCGCGGCGGCTTGTGAAACGTATTCTTGAATATTGTCACGATAAACGTTGCCATCGGTGGCGGGACAATTACGGTAAGAATGAGCACCACCGCAAGTTACACAACTTTCCTCGACCGCTTTTACGGTAGCGGGAGCTTGGGATTGGTTTTTCTTATCGAGAAGCAAGGCTCTCACCATATCTTTAAGTTCGGCAACATCGGGTGAAACACCGGGGGTAGAAGAGCTCGTACTCACTTTGGAAACAATCGCTTTGCTTCGTGAATAACGAACTTTGGATTTGCTCTCGATGATGGCTAAGCAATCTCGAGGCATTTTGTCCAAAAAATTACCACCCGCGGCGGAATTCAACGAATCTTGATCATTAGAGTTCAAAGCATTGTAGAAAGTATTGAGTTGATGTAATTCCGAGAAACCATGATGTGGGCATGCACGAAGGAGATCCTTGAATCGGTCCCATGCCTCACTAAAAGATTCATCAAAACGTTGTTGGAAACTGGTGATTTCATTTCGAAGGTTTGTTGTTTTGGAGGGAGGGAAAAATTGGTTGATAAACTTTGAAACAAGATCATCCCAAGTAAGAATCGATCGAGGGGGTTCTTTTTTGAGCCAAATACGGGCGGAAACATATATTTGACATTTAAAAAGTAAGAATTTTTTTTTTTGTGAATTATAAAGATTAACAAATTCACGAAGTGCCTTGAATGTACTACACATGTAGTCATATCGGTTATGTATATTTACTACTTATTTCCAACTATATTTTCTTGTGTCCTCTAACTAACTAGTGTGGATGACAATGCAATCACCATCAGCCAGTATGCAGTTAAAACTATATGATTAAGTAGTACACATTTCTTGTAACTATTCCATGTCAGCACACATGATCCTTGGAAAGAGAAGAAATCAAGAATACATAAGTTTGTAGGTTTTGGCGGCAACTGTAAGTTGTTGAAAAAAGTCGCACCTAGACCCCCAATAGCCCTGTGGATAAAAAAAAAACTTGAATAAATTAAGGACCTATACATTTGTTTTAAAAAGGATCAATCTGCGAGAGAGAGCTAATGAACTAAATAACAAGGCCTGTTGTACACGAAACTAAAAAAACCTATGAACAAATCACAGCGTACGCTACAAGTCATTCCATATGCGAATTTTAAGTTTAAACATTTCTATAATCTTAATCTCGATCTTCTTTCTTTGTGCATATTTCGTCACTAGTTAGGGACTTCCTTTTCAACGTGAGCGCCTCTCCTATACACAACCTAAAGATTAACAGATGAAGTGCAAAATTAATAATAACAAGATTAACATACTCAAGGGTGAAAGTATGAAAGGCGGAAACATATATTTGACATTTAAAAAGTAAGAATTTATTTTTTTGTCATTTATAAAGATTAACAAATTCACGAAGTGCCTAGGATGTACTACCCATGTAGTCATATCGGTGATGTATGTTTACTACTTATTTCTAACTATATTTTCATGTGTCCTCTAACTAATTAGTATAGATGACAATGCAATCACCCATCAGCATATGGATTAAAACTATATGATAAATAGTGCACATTTCTTACTTGTTCCATGTCAGCACACATATCCTTGGAAGAGAAGAAAAACATGAATAACAAATTTGTAGGTTTTGGCGGCAACTGTAAGTTGTTAAAAAAAGTCACACCTAGACCCCAATAGCCAGTTGTAAACTAGAATAAATTAGAGACCAAATATTTAAAAGAGGATCCATCTACTAGAAAGAGCTAATGACTAATTAACATGGCCAATTTACACAACATAAACCTACAGACTAAACCTACAGTGAACGCTACAAGTCATTCCATATGCGAATTTTAAGTTTAACCATTTCTATAATCTTAATCTCGATCTTCTTTCTGATGCATAAATCTCAACTGTTGGAAAGACTTCCTTTTCAACTTGCTCTTTCCTATACACATCCTTAAAGATTAACAGATGCAGGTAAAAATCAATAAATAATAGAGATTAACAAACTCAGAGGTTGATAGTAAGAAAGGCAGAAACATATATTTTACATTTAAAAAGTGAGAATTTATTTTTTGTAATTTATAAAGATTAACAAATTCATGAAGTGCCTTGGATGTACTACCCATGTAGTCATATCGATGATGTATGTTTACTACTTATTTTTGACTATATTTTCCCGTGTCCTCTAACTAATTAGTGTGGATGCAATGCAATCACCATCAGCCCATAGGAGTGAAAAACTAATATTAAGATTGTTCACATTTCTTGTAATATTTCATTTAGCACCACATGAATCTTGGAAAGAGAAGAAATCCAAATAACAAAGTTTGTAGGTTTCAAGCAGGCAACTGTAAATTGTTGAAAAAAGTCACACCTAGACCCCAATAGCCTATTGTAAACTTGAATAAATTAGAGACCAAATGTTTAAAAGTGGATCTATCTGCGAGAGATAGCTAATGACTAATTAACTTGGCCGATAGACATAACCTAAACCTACGGACTAAACCTACAGCGAACGCTACAAGTCATTCCATATGCGAATTTTAAGTTTAAACATTTCTATAATCTTAATCTTGATCTTTTTTCTTTGTGCATATTTCATCACTACTTGAAGAATTCCTTTTCAACTTGCTCCTTCCTATACACATCCTTAAATATTAACAGATGCAGGTCAAAATCAAAAAATAATAGAGATTAACAAACTTAGAGGGTGATAGTAAGAAAGGCAGAAACATATATTTGACATTTAAAAAGTGAGAATTTATTTTTTTATCATTTCTAAAGATTAACAAATTCACGAAGTGCCTTAGATGTACTACCCATGTAGTCATATCGGTGATGTATGTTTACTACTTATTTTTGACTATATTTTCTCGTGTCTTCTAACTAATTAGTATGGATGACGAATTGCGAATCTACCATCAGCAATATTGAAGTTAAAAACTATATATTAAGTAGTGCACATATCTTGAATTGTTCCAATGTCAGCACACTGAGCCTTGAAAAAGAAGAAATCAAGTATACATATAGTTGTAGGTTTTTGGCGGCAAGCTGTAACTTGTTGAAAAAAGATGCACCTAACCCAATAGCCTGCTGTAAACTGAATATAGAGACAAATTATTAAAAGATGACCATCTGCAAAGAGAGATAAATACAAATTTAACATAAGTCGATAGACACAACCTAAACCTTAACTAACGATACTAAAACCTACAAACGAACGCTACCATCATATTATATGCAAATTTTAAGTTTAAACATTTCTTAATCATAATATCGATCGTCTTTCTTTGTGCATTTTCATCACAAGTTGAGGACTTCCTTTTACAACTTGATCCTCCTATACACATCCTTAAAGGTTAACTGTATGAGTTGAAAACAATAAATAATAGAGATTAAACAGCGCGCAGTCAGACGGAATCTGTTGCATTTCGAGCTAAGTAAGTAAACTACTTCTCTTTGTTGCGTAGGCGAAGTGACAGTAAGAAAGGCGGAAACATATATTTGACATTTAAAAAGTGAGAATTAATTTTTGTGTCATTTATAAAATTTTACAAATTCACAGAAGGTCCCTTGATGTACTACCATGTAGTCATATCGTGATAGTATGTTTTACTATTTATTTTCGACTATATTTTAACCCGTGTCCCCTCTAACTAATTAGTTGGATTACAATGCAATATCGCCATCAGCCAGTATGGAGTTAAAACTATATGATTAAGTAGTTCACATTTCTTGTAATTGTTCCATGTCAGCACACATGATCCTTAGAAATAGAAGAAATCAAGAATACGTAAGTTTGTAGGTTTTGGCGGCAACTGTAAGTTGTTGAAAAAAGTCGCACCTAGACCCTAATAGCCTGTTGTAAACTTGAATAAATTAGAGACCAAATGTTTAAAAGAGGATCCATCTGCGAGAGAGAGCTAATGACTAATTAACAAGGCCGATTGACACAACCTAAACCTACGGACTAAATCTACAGCGAACGCTACAAGTCATTCCATATACGAATTTTAAGTTTAAACATTTCTATAATCTTAATCTCGATCTTCTTTCTTTGTGCATATTTCGTCACTAGTTGAAGACTTCCTTTTCAACTTGCTCCTTCCTATACACATCCTTAAACATTAACAGATGAAGTTCAAAATTAATAAATAACAGAGATTAACATACTCAGAGGGTGATAGTATGAAAGGCGGAAACATATATTTGACATTTAAAAAGTGAGAATTTATTTTTTTGTCATTTATAAAGATTAACAAATTCACGAAGTGCCTAGGATGTATTACCCATGTAGTCATATCAGTGATGTATGTTTACTACTTATTTCTGACTATATTTTCTCATGTCTTCTAACTAATTAGTATGGATGACAATGCAATCACCATTAGCCAATATGGAGTTAAAACTATATGATTAAGTAGTGCATATTTCTTGTAATTGTTCCATGTCAGCACACATGATCCTTGAAAAGAGAAGAAATCAAGAATACATAAGTTTGTAGGTTTTGGCGGCAGCTGTAACTTGTTGAAAAAAGTTGCACCTAGAACCCAATAGCCTGCTGTAAACTTGAATATAGAGACCAAATGTTTAAAAGAGGATCCATCTGCGAAAGAGAGAGATATTGACTAATTAACATGGCCGATTGACACAACCTACACCTACAAACTAAACCTACAACGAATGCTACAAGTCATTCCATATGCGAATTTTAAGTTTAAACATTTCTATAATCTTAATCTCGATCTTCTTTCTTTGTGCATATTTCATCACAAGTTGATGACTTCCTTTTCAACTTGATCCTTCCTATACACATCCTTAAAGTTAAACAGATGAAGCTGAAAATCAATAAATAATAGAAATTAACAAACTCAGACGGAATGCTGTTGGCATGTTCGAGCTAAGCAAGTAAACTACTTCTCTTCGTTGCGTAGGCGAAGTGACAATAAGAAAGGCAGAAACATATATTTGACATTTAAAAAGTGAGAATTTATTTTTTTATCATTTATAAAGATTTACAAATTCACAAAGTTCCTTGGATGTACTACCCATGTAGTCATATCGGTGATGTATGTTTACTACTTATTTCTGACTATTTTTTCCCGTGTCCTCTAACTAATTAGTGTGGATGACAATGCAATCACCATCTGCCAATATGGAGTTAAAACTATATGATTAAGTAGTGCACATTTCTTGTAATTGTTCCATGACAGCACACATGATCCTTGGAAAGAGAAGAAATCAAGAATACATAAGTTTTTAGGTTTTGGCGGCAATTGTAAGTTGTTGAAAAAAGTCACAGCTAGACCCAAATAGCCTGTTGTAAACTTGAATAAATTAGAGACCAAATGTTTAAAAGAGGATCCATTTGCGAGAGAGAGCTAATGATTAATTAACATGGCCGATTGACACAACCTAAACCTACTGACTAAACCTACAGCGAACGCTACAAGTCATTCCATATGCGAATTTTAAGTTTAAACATTTCTATAATCTTAATCTTTCGATCTTCTTTCTTTGTGCATGTTTCATCACAAGTTGATGACTTCCTTTTCAACTTGATCCTTCCTATACACATCCTTAAAGTTTAACAGATGAAGTTGAAAATCAATAAATAATAGAGATTAACAAACTCAGACGGAATGCTGTTGGCATGTTCGAGCTAAGTAAGTAAACTACTTCTCTTTGTTGCGTAGGCGAAGTGACAGTAAGAAAGGCGGAAACATATATTTGACATTTAAAAAGTGAGAATTTATTTTTGTGTCATTTATAAAAATTTACAAATTCACGAAGTGCCTTGGATGTACTACCCATGTAGTCATATCGGTGATGTATGTTTACTATTTATTTTCGACTATATTTTCCCGTGTCCTCTAAACTAATTAGTGTGGATGACAATGCAATCAACATCAGCCAGTATGGAGTTAAAACTATATGATTAAGTAGTGCACATTTCTTGTAATTGTTCCATGTCAGCACGTATGATCCTTGGAAAGAGAAGAAATCAAGAATAACATTTAGTTTGTAGGAGTTTGACGGCAACTTTGAAGTTGTTGAAAAAAGTCGCAACCTTGACTCCCAATAGTCTGTTGTAAACTGGAATAAATTAGAGACAAATGTTTAAAAGAGGGTCCAACTATGATAGAGAGATAGATAATACTAAATTAGACATTGCCGATATTGACACATATTGACCTATACCTTATGCACAAAACCTTACCGCGAACTTCTACAATTTATTCCATGATGCGATTTTATGGGAGTTTAAACATTTCAAAAATCTTAATCTTGATCTTCTTTCTTTATGCATAATTTTTGTCACTATTTAAGTACTCCTTTTCAGACAATCTCCTTCCTATATACATCCTAGCAGGATAACAGATGAAGTTCAAAAATAGAATAAATAATAGAGGAGATAAGAAACTCAAAGGTTATAGTATAAATCGTGAAACATATAATTTGACATTTTAAAAAAGAGTGGTAATTTTATTTTTATGACATTTATAAAGATTAACAAATACGAAAAGAGTGCCTTGGATGTACATCCAAGTAGTCCATGATCGTTGGATTTATGTATACTACTTATTTCCTGCTAATTTTCCTATTGTACCTCTAACGAATTAGTAATGGATGAACAATTGCAATCACCATCATCCATTATGGAGTTAAAACATATGATTAAGTATTGTACAATTTCTGTCATTGTTCCAATGTCAGCACACATATCCTGGAAAGAAAGGAAAACAATAATACATAATATTGTAGTGTTTAGGCGCAATTGTAAGTTTGTTTAAAAAAGTCCACCTATAGACCAATAGCCTGTTTGTAAACATAATAAATATTAGATACAAAAGTTTAAAAGAGGATCCATCTGCGAGAGAGAGCTAATGACTAATTAACATGGCCGATTGACACAACCTAAACCTACGGAATAAACCTACAGCGAAGCGCTGACAATCATTCATATCGAATTTAAGTTTAAACATTCAATAATTTTAATCTCGATCTCTTTCTTTGTGCATATATTCAACACTAGTTGTAAGTCTTCCTCACAACTTGCAATTCCTATACACATCCTTAAAGATTAACAGATGCAGGTCAAAATTAATAAATAATAGAGATTAACAAACTCAGAGGGTGATAGTAAGAAAGGCAGAAACATATATTTGACACTTAAAAAGTGAGAATTTATTTTTTTGTCATTTATAAAGATTAACAAATTCACGAAGTGCCTTAGATATACTACCCATGTAGTCATAACGGTGATGTATGTTTACTACTTATTTCCGACTATATTTTCTTGTGTCCTCTAACTAATTAGTGTGGATGACAATTTATCAATCACCCAACGCAGTAATGAAGAGTTAAGAATATATGATTAAGTAGTGCACATTTCTTGTAATTGTTCCATGTCAGCATACATGATCCTTGGAAAGAGAAGAAATCAAGAATACATAAGTTTGTAGGTTTTGGCGGCACCTATAAGTTGTTGAAAAAAGTCGCACCTAGACTCAATAAGCCAGTTAGTAAACTTGTATAAATTAGAGACCAAATAAATAATAAGAGAATCTTTAACACCCCCCAAAATCGGTCGTCAATCAGAATGGTAAACATTGGGGACCTACCTCAAAGTACAAAAATCAGAAATAATAAAAACTACCTTAAATGGACGTTAAAAATGATAGTTCATATCGATTACAATAACAAAAGAACAGATTTTCACGTTAGGGTGTATACCCTGTCCCATAGTTTTTTGATAAAAAACATTAAGGTTTTAATAAACAAATGTTTCATTGTATATTTAGAAATCAGAATACCTCTAATAATATCCTCACGCTCCCATCCATCTTATGCCCTCAAACCTGAGATAAAACATGTGCAAAAACGTCAACAAAATTTGTTGAGTGAATTACATAGGTTTATCAGGAAATAAGTCGTGGACCACAAGACAAAGCTAATAGAAGACTTATGAAACACATTCTATAGTCTAAAAACATGTATTATTGACGCAAGCACATGACACGAAACCTTAACGAAATACATTGCAATCAAACCAGTACATTGAAGGTTTTGTCCCCAACACGAGACAGATTTTACAAAAACTCCTCGAATTTTCTCAATACAGAAGTGCTAGCCAAACATCCAACGAATTTTTCTCTGAATGTTAAATGCGTCAATGGTCAACTAGAAAACCACAGCCAGACGGTGATTGTCAGCTTCCGATAGATCTAATCCAAAACACTAAGCGAATACCCAGCAGGTAAATTAACGGTTCATGATAAAGAGGGGTCTTAGCGCAAAAGGGGTACTTAGGCAATATGTAATCAGGAAATAGCATAACAGTAGTTGAAAACACCTGTGTGTCCAAAGAAATACAAGCATGTAATCTCCCCCGAATTTAATAAAACAAGTAGAGAAAAAATGGCTACGAACTCACTTGAGTGAATTGTAAACGAACAACGATAATCACAATATAAAAAATGTTTCACGAAGGAATCCTAAGCAACCTAATCCAATATAGGCCGTAATAAGTACTAAACCACTTTGATTATTTTAAAGTCGTATAGCTCATCCATACTATCGTTCTTGGCCATCAAAATTAGAGGGTCGAGAAGTGAAATGTATGAGGAGGCTAGGACACATTAAATCGTAAATCCAACAACTCGACGTCGAACGACCACCTACGAAGAGGCCTCATTATTAAACTCTAATTAATATATTACATTAATACCAATACAACGTTATGAATTTTTATAGCTACAATCACCGTCTACTCGTGTTTGCAATAATATTTAAATTGCATTTGCTATAAATATTATTCGTTGTATTTGACTCGTTATAATCCGAATATATAAATTCAATTGTCTTATGTAAAAATAATATTGTATAATTTTAAGACATTATAAGATATTATATAAATATTCTAAATGTTTCGCAAAAATTTATTTAAAAACGAACCCAACACTATCCCCCACTGAAATAGTGCACAATTTAGAAAATAATAGCGTAAGCTAGTTCTCGTTTTTAAAGTCCCTTTCTTACGTATTACTTATGTCCACATTTTCGTATAAGTCGATTTACAAAATATAACATTTTAAATAAAATTTTAGTTTTTTCGATGAATAAGTGATTTTACTGATATCAAAACCGATAATACTTATTTTTATAGTTTTTGTTATCGTAAACGTCGTATTTTATTCGTTATAGCTTTCCAATTATTAACGATTCTTCGAGTAACATCACGTAATTAAAAGGTAATACATAATTTTTGATGTATTACAAAATATCACTTTCTGTACTGAATAGTAAATAATATAAAAATATTTTTATAAAAGTCTTTCTCTCGTAAACAATCCGTACAAACGTATCTTTATCGTTATAAATCGGTTTTTCGAGTTTCTTATCATTTTGGAATCGTCATGAGGCGTATTATTTTTATGTAATGTAAACCTACTGTATAAGTCAAATCAATCACCCTTTTATTAACCAAGTGTGTTTTCATTATAAAGATGTTTTTTTTTTATTAACTATATAACCGCAATTTATACAAAAACATGTTTAAACTTAAACCATGTGTTAACATAATTGTACATTCAATATTCCATGATATATATAGACCAAATGACATAGAATAATGCATAATTTTCATAAACATAATTGAAAACTCTTTATACATATTAAACAGTCCTAAAGTGTTGATTTAGCCCATAAATGAACATGTAACTACATAAAATCATGATAAATAAAAAGTATGAAAGGTAATAGGAAGTCCTTAGGAAGGATTATGTGATGAGAAAAGGTGCTAAACCCTTTTTAATTCAAAACCATAAGCTGTACATGATAAACCCTAGTACACTTTTCCTTGATTAACACTTGGAAAAGGTTAGCCAATGCTTGGATCAACCTATAAGAAATACCTATAGAATGGATGTGTATTGGAGTTATGGGTTGTATAAAATTTTGATATGGGTTTGGTGGTTGCTTTGGTTCCTTTGCCGGTATCATATAGGGATCTCCCACAAAAAGAGAGTTTATGTTATAGATTTTTTCTAAGTGTTTACTTGTAAGACTTCTCTACAGAACACATGAATAATATGGGTTAAGGTCTTAGTCAAAGTGACAAGGTACGTTTCAGTGATGGTCTTGGTCAGTATGGTCTCATGAGTTCAAAAGACAAGGTATGGTGGCGTTTAAATGAAGTATGGTGTGCATTAAGAAGTATGTTTACATTGACCAACTTGAAGAGTATTCTATATATCTTTGTATAAATGGCAAGAATTTCGGCATTTATAAGATATAGTAGTGATAAATTTAGCAACTTTATTATTGGGTATAAAATGGTTGGTTTTTGTGGGTATTTGTTGAAGCGTAGAAAAGTTTTGGTGGTTCCGGGAGTGCCTAAACGCAATTTATCGCGAAACGTATACACTTTACGTATCCGATAAAAATAAAATGAACAAGTTAATTATTACTTTCATAATAATAATATAATGATGGCTTGACGTAAACTTTAATTCGTTTGGTGTCCGTTTACATTAATTGATAATTTATAGCTTACGCGATTTAACTTAATTATTATAATTAAAAGTAAATGCATACGAAAAACAAAAAAAAATTATTAGTAAAATATATGACGTTGTAAATGACCTGAAAATACGGAATGTTACAGAATCCATCTGCAAGAGAGAGCTAATGACTAATTAACATGGCTGATTGACACAATCTAAACCTACAGAGTAAACCTACAGTGAACGCTACAAGTCATTCCATATGTGAATTTTAAGTTTAAACATTTCTATAATCTTAATCTTGATCTTCTTTCTTTGTGCATATTTCGTCACAAGTTGATGACTTCCTTTTCAACTTGCTCCTTCCTTTTCAACTTGCTCCTTCCTATACACATCTTTAAAGATTAACAGATGCAGTTCAAAATCAATAAATAATAGAGATTAACAAACTCAAAGGGTGATAGTAAGAAAGGCAGAAACATATATTTGACATTTAAAAAGTAAGAATTTATTTTTTTGTCATTTATAAAGATTAACAAATTAACGAAGTACCATGGATGTACTACCCATGTAGTCATATCAGTGATGTATGTTTACAACTTATTTTCGATTATATTTTCACGTGTCCTCTAACTAATTAGTGTGGATGACAATGCAATCACCATCGGCCAATATGGAGTTAAAACTATATGATTAAGTAGTGCACATTTCCTATACTTGTTCCATGTTAGCACACATGATCCTTGGAAAGAGAAGAAATCAAGAATACATAAGTTTGTAGGTTTTGGCGGCAATTGTAAGTTGTTGAAAAGAGTCGCACCTAGACCCCAATAGCCTATTGTAAACTTGAATAAGTTAGAGACCAAATGTTTAAAAGAGGATCCATCTACGAGAGAGAGCTAATGACTAATTAACATGGCCGATTGACAGAACCTAAACCTACGGACTAAACCTACATCGAACATTACAAGTCATTCCATATGCGAATTTTAAGTTTAAACATTTCTATAATCTTAATCTCGATCTTCTTTCTTTGTGCATATTTAGTCACTAGTTGAAGACTTCCTTTTCAACTTGCTCCTTCCTATACACATCCTTAAAGATTAACAGATGAAGTTCAAAATCAATAAATAATAGAGATTAACAAACTCAGAGGGTGATAGTAAGAATGGCGGAAACATATATTTGACATTTAAAAGTGTGAATTTATTTTTTTGTCTTTTATAAAGATTAACAAATTCACGAAGTGCCTTGGATGTACAACCCATGTAGTCATATCGGTGATGTATGTTTACTACTTATTTCCGACTATATTTTCATGTGTCCTCTAACTAATTAGTGTGGATGACAATGCAATCACCATCAGCCAGTATGGTGTTAAAACTATATGATTAAGTAGTGCACATTTCTTGTAATTATTCCATGTCAGCATACATGATCCTTGGAAAGAAAAGAAATCAAGAATACATAAGTTTGTAGGTTTTGGCGGCAACTGTAAGTTGTTGAAAAAGGTCGCACCTAGATCCCAATAGCCTGTTGTAAACTTGAATAAATTAGAGACCAAATATTTAAAAGAGGGTCCATCTGAGAGAGAGAGTTAATGACTAATTGACATGGCCATTTGACACAACCTATACCTACGGACTAAACCTACAGCGAACGCTACAAGTCATTCCATATGCGAATTTTATGTTTAAACATTTCTATAATCTAAATCTCGATCTTCTTTCTTTGTGCATATTTCGTCACTAGTTAGGGACTTCCTTTTCAACTTACTCCTTCCTATACACATCCATAAAGATTAACAGATGCAGGTCAAAATTAATAAATAATAGAGATTAACAAACTCAGAGGGTGATAGTAAGAAAGGCAGAAACATATATTTGACATTTAAAAAGTAAGAGTTTATTTTTTTGTCATTTATAAAGATTAACAAATTCACGAAGTGCCTTGGATGTACTACCCATGTAGTCATATCGGTGATGTATATTTACTACTTATTTCTGACTATATTTTCCCTTGTCCTTAAACTAATTAGTATGGATGACAATGCAATCACCATCAGCCAGTATGGAGTTAAAACTATATGATTAAGTAGTGCACATTTCTTGTAATTGTTCCATGTCAGCACACATGATCCTTGGAAAGAGAAGAAATCAAGAATACATAACTTTGTAGGTTTTGGCGGCAATTGTAAGTTGTGGAAAAAAGTCGCACCTAGACCCTAATAGCCTATTGTAAACTTTAATAAATTTGAGACTAAATGTTTAAAAGAGGATCCATCTGCGAGAGAGAGCTAATGACTAATTAACATGGCCGATTGACACAACCTAAACCTACGGACTAAACCTACAGCGAACGCCACAATTCATTCCATATGCGAATTTTAAGTTCAAACATTTCTATAATCTTAATCTCAATCTTCTTTCTTTGTGCATATTTCGTCACTAGTTGAAGATTTCCTTTTCAACTTGCTCCTTCCTATACACCTCCTTAAAGATTAACATATGCAGTTCAAAATCAATAAATAATAGAGATTAACAAACTCAAGAGGGTGATAGTAAGAAAGGCAAAAACATATATTTGACATTTAAAAAGTAAGAATTTATCTTTTTGTCATTTATAAAGATTAACAAATTCACGAAGTGCGTTGGATGTACTACCCATGTAGTCATTCGGTGATGTATTTTTACTACTTATTTTCTACTATATTTTCCTGTGTCCTCTAACTAATTAGTGTGGATGACAATGCAATCACCATCAGCCAGTGTGGAGTTAAAACTATATGATTAATAGTGCACATTACTTGTAATTGTTCCATGTCAGCATACATGATCCTTGGAAAGAGAAGAAATCAAGAATATATAAGTTTGTAGGTTTTGGCGGCAACTGTAAGTTGTTGAAAAAAGTCGCTCCTAGACTGTAACACCCCGCCCCGAGGGGCATCAGATTCCGCAGCAAAAATTAGCAATTTTGTGTTACTAAATAGCATCCTTTGCTACGATAATAGAAAATGACTCAAATAAGATGTTTTACCAAGCATGTGTTCCATAATTTTTCAGAGCTAAAGTGCGTATAGGTCCCACAGAATCGCAACCACCATCTATTACATACATTGAAAGACAATTGTTTTTCAAATAAAAGACATTGTTTTTAAACACAACATAAGGCAATGTTTTTGAAAGACAGGAACACACAAGTAGTCTTTCTATAAAATCCACCACACGTACGACACCGCCATGCCATCATTGCCTTCAGCCTTGGTTACCTGGGATAAAACATGTTTAAAACATCAACAACAAAGTTGAGTGAAATTCATAGAGTTTGAATTAATCAATGAGTAAAAGCCTTTAAACACATTATTAGTTCTCGGGAAAACAATGCAACAAATGCAATGTATAACAATTTCTTTTCTTTCACACAATAAGCTCATGACACCGAATGTTAACAAGACATATGGCATTTCATATGTTAAAGTGCCCCAAACAAGGTATTATTGTCATATACCTACTAATTTCTAATAACAAAATGTCTGTTTGACAGGGTGTTCACCAACGAATTCAAACCTGGACAGGGTTGTCAAACCCAATAGATCTATTTAATGCATTAGCTTTCACCTCATAAGGCAATTAACGGTTCTTGAAATAAGGGACTTCGACAATAGCAACTTATGCAGAAACAATCTCATAATCGGGTCCAACATACCATAAAATCATATGTGTTCGATTTATAAAACAAACACGCACCCCCCTCGCGAGTTTAAAAACATTTAAAATAGTTCAAAAGCGAGGCTATGAACTCATCTTAAGCAAAGATCCAATTCAATCAAATCAACAAGCGCAGTAGACATCACGTCTCAACCGTGACCTTTATAATACATATATAGCGGTACGTGACTAAAAGTATAACATATCATATATTGCATATTTGCATATACATATACTTATCACTATTACGTATATATAATCATATACTACAATCTCCAAGTGCGACGAAAAACATTTCTCATTGACACACTCAACCATATTACCACGTTTTCAATAAAGTTTTTATTTTTAGAAAGTTTGCCGAAAGTAAGGATAATATAATCTGAACTTCATATTTTATTATTAATTAACTAACATTACGAACCCTTTGCTTATTATAAACTATGTTTAAAAATTTACCCAACTTTGACTTTTAAAGTCAAAGTTCGTAGTTGACTTTTTACCCTAAAAATTACCCAATCTTGACTTGGCCGTAAAACATTCGTTTTTTGGAGTTACTAGGTCCACCTTATATCAAAATGAACCTTAGAACATTCTTTATCATATTTAAAAGCCTAGTTTTCATTTAAAAAATTTCTCGACACGCTATGGTCAAGTCAAACTTTCTGGTCAACAAAAGTCAACCCAAAATCATACCAAATCACATTTTTAGCAAAATCCAACTATTCCAACATGTTTAACTAGCCTAAAAACATGTACCAAAGCTATCAAACATGTTATCATACTTGAAATACTTTCAAACATCTAAACCCTTTTTCAAAACAACCTCTTGCTAATAACAACAATCTAGCAACAAGAAACACACCCTTATGCTCGAAAACTTCAAGAATCAACCAAAAATCTAACTTTCTCAAAACTCAATGCATGTGGATTTTTAATAGCGGGAAACGTAGCTCTTGATACAAGGATTAATGTAGTATAAATGGATTGTAATCCATGTAATTAACAAAATTTTGACAATGAAATGTGTGTGTGTGTGTGTGTGTGTGTGTTCAAACGGACAAGAGAGGGAGAGGAGCAAGAGAATAATTTTTTTTGCTTCCTTTTATAGAAATGGACTTTAATCATTTGGCAATTTTAACCCCTCCATCTTTAATTTCTTTTTAAAACTAGTACAAGTAATCTTTTCATTAATAAAATTCGGCCATAAAACACGGGTCACCATATTTTGTAAAACTTTTAAATCTATCCCACTAGTTTAGTTTAAAACCTTTATTAAAATGTTAAACCTCGCAAAACACGACATTTAAGCACGGTTTTTACAAAAACTTAGGGAAACGTCGAGAAATACAAAAATGACATATTTACGCTCTCGGAGCATAAAACTAATTTTTTCTGATTTTCTTAAACACTAAATACAAACAGGAACTAAATCACCGAATGAAAGTTACCTTATAATTAAATATTTTCAAACCATATATAACATAAACGACTATAACTAGTTACATATAAAAATAAGCGTCTTAGTTCGGGATAAACGTTGACCTGAATACTCGGGTTGTTACATTCTCCCCACCTTTAGGGAGTGACGTCTCGGCACTCAGCTCGTCTTATCCACTCTCTCCACTCTATCCTTACTTGTAAAGAGATAAGGGTATTTTTTCTTAATCTGATCCTCACGTTCCCAAGTAAACTCTGGACCTCTTTGCAAATTTCAACGAATTTTAACGATTGGTATCTGACTCTGCTTAAGTCGCTTAACCTATTTATCAATGATTTCCACTGGCTCTTCAATCATATGCAACTTATTATCAAGTTGAATCTCATCCATCAGAACAACAACATCACCTTCTGCTAAACACTACTTAAGATTCAAAACATGGAACGTACTATGAATTCCCTTCAATTCTTCAGGCAATTCCAACGTGTAAGCTACAAGACCAACTCTAGCTAGAATCTTGAATGGCCCAATATTACGTGGACTTAACTTTCCGCGCTTTCCGAAATGCACAACGCCCTTCCATGGTGATACCTTGAGTAATACTATATCACCAACTTCAAATTCTAACGGCTTAAGTCTCTTATCTGTATAACTCTTCTGGCGACTACAAACAGCTAACAAACGGTTCTTAATTTGGACAATCTTCTCGGTCGTATCACGGATCAACTCTGGACCGGTGAGTTGGCTATCCCCAACCTCACTCCAGCATATAGGTGATCTACATTTTCTTCTGTATAAAGCCTCATATGGGGCAGCCTTAATACTCGCGTGATAACTATTGTTATATGAGAACTCGACCAATGGAAAATGGCGATCCCAACTATTTCCAAAGTTAATCACACAGGCACGCAACATATCTTCCAGCATTTATATTGTCCTCTCACTTTGACCATTCGTTTGAGGGCGGTAAGCGGTACTCATATCCAAATTCGTGCCTAACGCCTTCTGAAGCAATCTCTAGAAATTAGACGTAAAATGGCTATCTCGATCCAAAATGATCAAAACAGGTACACCATGCATATATACTATCTCCTTTAAATACAGTGGTGTGAGTTTCTCCATACTATCCATTTTCTTCATCGGTAGGAAATGAGCTGATTTGGTCAGTCGGTCGACTATAACCCAAATCGTATCATACCCACTTGGCGTTCTCGGTAGTCCTCTCATAAAATCCATAGTAATCCTTTCCCACTTCCAAACAGGAATCTTAGGTTGTTGCAGCAACCCAGACGGTTTCTGATGCTCAACCTTAACCTTCGCACAAGTTAAACACTTACTAACATACATGGCAATATCCAATTTCATATTCGGCCACCAATACAATGGCTTTAAGTCTTGGTACATCTTATTCGATCCCGGATGGATAGAATACTTGGACTTATGTGACTCATGCATAACCAAATCTGTCAATCTACCGTACCGCGGTAACCAAACACGATTCCTAAAACAACGTGTTCTATCAGGGCAAAACTCAAATATTGGCTTAATCAATCTCCCTAAATTTTCTGTCTTTACATTCTTTCCTTTCATTGCTTCCTCCTGAGCTTTACGAATTTGCTTTGGTAAATCATTGTGAACAGTCATCATCAAAGCTCGAACACGCAATCGTTTATCCCTTTCCTTGCGACTTAAGGTGTCAGCCACAACATTTGCTTTTCCAGGATGATACCGAATTTCACAATCATAATCAGTTAACAACTCAATCCATCTCTGTTGTCTTAAGTTCAACTCTTTTTTATTCAAAATATATTGCAGGCTCTTGTGATCGGTGAAAACCACACACTTCGTTCCATACAAATAATATCTCCATAATCTAAGAGCAAAAACAATGGCTCCTAATTCTGAATCGTGAGTAGTGTAATTCTCTTCATGGACTTTCAATTGTATATAAGCATACGCTATCACTTTCTCTCTTTGCATAAACACGACTCTGTAACCCTTAAGAGATGCGTCACAATACACCACAAAATCTTCCGTTCCTTCGGGCAACGCTAAGATCGGTGCACTATACAACTTCTGCTTTAATGTCTGAAAAGCTTCTTCTTCTTTTTTCCCCCACTCATTTTTCTTATTTTTCTTAGTCAACTTAGTCAGTGGCTTAGAAATCAAAGAAAACCCTTTAATAAACCTCCTATAATACCCAGCCAATCTAAGAAATTGCCTTACCTCTGTTGGCGTCATCGGTGTATCCCAACTCTTAATGGCTTTGATCTTGGCAGGATCAACATGAACACCACTACAATCAATCACATAACCCATAAATTATACCAAATCTAGCCAAAAATCACACTTCGAAAACTTGACATATAACCTCTCTTTCTTAAGCAGCTCCAAAATAATCTTCGAATGCTTCCCATGCTCTTCTTCGTCCTTAGAATAAACCAAAATATCATCGATGAACACTATGACAAACTTATCAAGATATGGCTTACATACTCAGTTCATCAAGTCCATAAACACAGCAGGCGCATTAGTCAATCCAAACAGCATTAATTGGAACTCAAAGTGATCATACCGAGTTCTAAATGCAGTAATCAGAATGTCTTCCTCTTTAATACGTAACTGGTGATATCCTGATCGCAGATCGATCTTAGAATACACGCTCGAACCTTGTAGTTGATCAAATAAATCGTTAATTCTAGGAAGAGGATAACGATTCTTGACAGTCAACTTGTTCAACTTGTGATAATCTATACACATCCTAAAAGATCCATATTTCTTTTTCATAAACAAAACCGATGCTCCCCACAGTGATGAACTTGGACGAATAAATCCTTTCTCCAATAGTTCTCGCAATTGTACCGACAACCCTTTCATCTTAGACGGTGCCAATCTATACGATGCACGTGCAACAGGTGCAGCCCTTGGTACTAGATCAATTTGAAATTCTAATTGCCTCGACGGTGGTAGTCCTGGCAACTCCTCAAGAAACACCTCAGGAAAATCACAAATTACAGGCACGCCTTCCATTCGTTTCTCTTTCTACTTACTCTCTGTAATGTGTGCCAAAAACAAATGACAACTTCGCTCGATATACTTACGGGCCTTGATACACGAAATAACCTTCAACTGAGATACGCCTTTGTCACCTTCGACGATCAACGTCTTATCCCCATATGGTATACTAACAACGTTCTCGCCACAGACGATAATGACATCGTGCTTGACAAGCCAATCCATACCGATGATGACGTCAAACGTACCAAGCTCAATCGGCATAAGATCGATTTCAAAAACATGGTTCACTAAACTCAAAGTGAAACCTTTCAAAATAGTGTTCATACAAGTTATCCTTCTGTCAGCTAACTCTACCTCATAACTATCATCTATTTTAATCGGTTTGATATCGAGCAATAAACTAAATCTAGTGTTCATAAAACTCCTATCGAAACCCGAATCAAATAAAACAGAAGCATATCGGTTATTTAGCAAAAACGTACTAGTAACCACATTCGGACCGTCGGCTCAGCGTCCTTAATAGCATAAGCTCGACCACGAACTTCTCTAACTTCTTCTTGCTTTACCTTCTTCGGACATCGGTTCCTAGTATGACCTTGCTCACCACAATCATAACAAGTCCAAACAGGTTGAGTGTTAGCACCTGTGGCAACACTCTTCTCCTTACAGTACCTTGACTTGTGTCTAACCTTTCTACACTTGTGGCACTTAATCGTACACTGACCAACATGGCGAGTAAAACAACGGTCACACAAAGGATGCTTTCCATCAGTAGGAGCAGTAACCATGGCTCCTGCAATTCCTTGCTTTTGGTTATTCTACAAAGTCTGACGAGAGTTATCCCTGATTGCCCTTACCACTACTATTTCCACTTTGAAAGCTCTCCCACTTTTGCTTTTTTTCTTTCTAAAATTCTTTCATTTCTAGCTTGCGATTTCTGCTTCATCAACTTGTGAGCCATACGCACAGCTTCATTCAGATCAGCAGGCTTAGAAGATGTCACTTCACCCTTGATGTTATCCATTAATCCTTAGATATAAGCATAAACCTTCACTCTTTCTGGTTCAACCATTCTCGGACACATCAATGAAAGCTCATTGAATCTCTGAGTATAAGCAACAATGTGATACTCCTTAACCTTCAAATTCTATAGTTCGTGCTTCATACGTTAGATTTCTTCTATCGGACAAAACTCAGTAGTCATCAATTGCTTCATTTCAGTCCAAGGCATTTGGTTCACAGTCTCCAAACCCATAGTTGCAATCTTAGAATTCCACCAGGTTAAATTTGGTCCTTCTAAAGTAGCAGCAGCAAACCTAACCTTCTTGCCCTCTGCACATTTATTGATTCTAAAAACACTCTCATTTTTCTCGAACCATCTTCTTAATTCAACAGCTCCTTCAATCTCACAAAGACAGTAGGATTGCACTTCAAAAACCCAGCAAAAGTGCACTCACGAACAGCAGGTGCAGTGTCTTGACCCCTCACTGGCCTAGATCCACTAGCATCGTTCCTGACCTTTTCTTGCCTTTCCTGCTCAGCAGCAATAGCGGCATCAACACTTTCTCTAATCAACCAACGCATAGCAGCTTGAGTCATTGGTGCAGACTTTAGAGGTATGATTCTGTCACGTCATATAGAAAACAATCTGATAAGCATTCATAACATGATATGTTCATAATATGGTACAATGACAAATCAATCACAACAACAGTTCACCACATCAAGTAGTAATTAAAAGATACTCATTCATTTTTCATCACAAAAAAGTTAATACATAGTTGCATTGTTTCATGAAATGATACAAATCTATCAATTCTACTAACTGAGGACTCAGTTTAGTGATTACACAACGAAAGAAACTACAATTGAAACTAAACTACTACAAATCACGAGGAGATCCTTGCGACTCAGACGGAGGACTCTTCTCATCTTTAATCGGAACATTGATAGCTTCATTCGGTCTTTCTTTAAACACAAATCCCCTACGAATCATATCTTGATAGAACTTATGAGCTTGAACTCTAGTCCAATAGCAATCTCTCTCGACTCGTTCATTCTGCATGCGAAGGAATGTGTTGCTCAACCTTGCTTCTTCAAGTTCCTTCTTCAGTTTCTTATACTTAGCTTTTTCTTCAACATTACCGAGCTTCTCAACCAATTTTTCCATCGCAGCAGTTCCTTGCTCCACGCTAGAACGCACTTCATTACCCAAATCCAAGATCAACTTACCATAGAACTTATCCTTTGCCTTTCCTTTCTTCTCGACCAATGCATACGCTATCTCACGACCACACAATTGTCTCAAAAAATTAACCATTCAACCAAAAAGAGAGTCAATATCCCGTTTCATGAAGCCAGGTAGCAATCTATCACCATCCTTGTTGGAAACACAAAAAGTGTCGGTCGCTTCCAAGTTGTAATAGGTCTTAGCTCGCAGATTATGTCATGTTAAGTATAGAAGCTAATCCGGCCCAAGGCCCATGGGAAACCTATCATAGCCCATGGGTCGGCCATCATGTAACTATATAAGCCATTTCCTAGCTTTGGAGAGGGGTTGGTTGTTTCATTTCTTCCATATTTCCACATAGTAATAACATCATTCATTCCATTACTTTCTCTCACTAAACATCACAACCCACATCTCTCTCTCTCTCTCTTGTTCTTGGTAGATCATAAGATTACATGTTTCTTCAATTGGTATCAAGAGCCATGGAGTG
>BQNB010056386.1:0-38690 GCA_026074375.1 Tanacetum coccineum | reverse complement strand
GTGAACCTAGTTAAGGGGCACTGGTCACTTAGGGTGAATGTTCTTCCTGTGGGTCGCCATTGGTAACCAACATTGTTAAGTGTTTTGCTCGTTGGTTTCCAAATTTGTTTGATATGTTTAGGTTTCCACACTTTTGTAACTTGCTTAGGTTTCCAAACTTGCTTAACATGACACACATCATTTTTAACATTGGGGGATGCATTCACAGAGTGCAAATAAGTAACCACACACATATCATGATTAGCCGAAAATAAACATTTGTTACATGTTTGGCACACAGAATGAGAATTTGAATTAATTACAGTACGCTTTGAGCTAATACTAGAATCAACATGATTCGTGGTTTTAAGACTAGATCTAATTGTCCTAAGGTGGTCTTCTACTTTCTTCAAGCTGTCACTTTTAGCTGGTGGGATCATATGTTTCTTGAGTATGCTCCTAGGTTGAGATCCGCTAGCATCAGTGCAACTATTTACTCCTGTAGAAGGAGGCACAGGGACATTAGACTTCTGAGTGTGCATTGGCTCTACATGTTTGTGTGTAGTACTACTTTGATGTTGCAATTTGGTCCTCAAAGGTAACTTGCTTTTTCCTAGGGGTGTGCATGCTTCTATCTTGTTGATTTGAAGACCTTTGGAACCAGGTGCCCAAACACATATTCTAATAGTTCCTGAGGAAACTTAGTGTAACGGCAAGCATATGGCGAGTGATCTAGTCTAAAGGTCTTTCAACTTTGGCTTCTTCGCACCTATTCGCGAAGTAATCCACACTTTCCTTTCCTTAAGAAGCTTAGATAAACACGATGAACTTCTCTATTGTTCCTATTGCGAGGGGAAATAGGTTCAACATCTATAGCATGATTTCTTGGTGCAAGTACATTTGGTTTAACATGATTCTTAGTGACACATGAGACCGTGTTCTGTAGTTGGACCTTAAGACTATCATTTTCATTTTTAAGGGCATTATGCTAATTCTGTATGCTTAGCACTGTAATCTTATTGATCAAATACAAATTCCTTGTAGTGCTGCTTAATATTTGCATTTTCTGCCCTAAAAAGCTCATTTTGTTCTTGAAGACCATTAACCTTTTCAGTTAATTGTGAGATCTAAAAGTCTCGGGCCCTAAAAATCAAGTATCGGTCTATTCACTACGGGTCCCTCCTTAAGTTGAGATATTTGACATGTTCAGCTTTTGATACGTTGTCTTTTCCTTGAAGTGAAGCTTTCATTTGACCGATCACAAAAACAAGTTAAAATCAGGAGTATCATTAACGGATTAAGACGGTTTTTATCTGAAAACTATCCTTAAGGTTTTGATACTTTGAATTGAAAGGTTTAGGTGATTTACCTCAAATTGGAAAACCGGTTTTAAAAAGTTCTTATAGATTATCCTTATAGAATATTATCACTAAATTAAAAGATCTGCTTCAAGTTCCAGACAACGGGCCTTTGACAACATTATGAGCTTTTTGCATTTCAGTAAATCTAGATACATTAAGCTCAGAATGTATGCAACATAAAAACGACTTCTTTAGACATAACCATCAGCGATTATACCTACATGTTCAAATAAGAAGTTTATTTTTTCCGTCTCAATCCATCATGTTTCCTATCAACAATACATATGGGTCAAGTTCAGCTATCCAACTCATCAAAGGCGCATCACTCATTCTTTAACTTCTTTTTGTTAGAGCCTTTTAAATGCCCACAAAATGGTTCTTGAAGAGTTTTGAAAAATGGAATGAACTCTGAGTAACATGTCTTGGTTTGTTCAAAACCCCTTTCCCCCTCTCTATATCAGTAGACTCCACAGCTTGGAGTGCGTGATAATCTACATCAACATAGCGTTAGTATTCACTTCCTGATATATACACTCTCACTGCTACAGAGAGATCCGGATAGAATCAAACACGCTGTTAAGACTCTCTCTTAACTTGTAAAAAAGTTAATTTTCACTTGACTTTTGGTGGAAGCACTCTGGGGACAAGCGTTGTAGTGTATTTGTGAGGATACACAGTCAACCGCTTTTTGAATGGCTGGGGTTCTGCTCTTTGGAGCTTCAGCTTTCCATCTTAACAATATCTGAGACCAAAAATATTTGTTCCGGGACAAGTTGTTTCTTCCTGTGTGTGAAGGTAGCTAAAAAATTCTCTTTCGAGTAATTAGGGGCGGTGTGATATTGACTTATTATCCATACTTTCAGTAGCTTTCATTTTTTCAATCATTTTCTTCTAGAAATTTTAGTAATTCTAGGGTCTCCTCCCCGTTACGTACTACGGCCGTGCATGACATTGGTTGTGACACTTACATGTACTACATACAAGGCAGGCTGAGAACCTTGGCATTGCACGTATGTAGACACCAATAGGGGGATTTCTTGTAGCCAATAAGCTACAATATTTACTTCATCATAATAAGACCTAGGTTTACACATCATGTGAACTGTTTGAATAGACTGGCCTTGTTTGAATAATTTATCCTCGACCTTATCTTTTAAAGCTTTAGTACAAAAAATTCTTCAAGGAGAATTGTTATTTTCTTTTTCTGATTTGAAAATCTTTTTCAAAGATGTAACTTCATCTACCATTAACTTTTAAGTTGGATGTAGTAGGCCAAGTTGCAATTTTTATATGAATGAAGTTCCTTTTTCAAATTCTCTTCTTAATAATTACGCTCACAAATAACTATCTTATTATGCACATTCAATCTCTTTGTTCTCTTCTCTGTTAATATCAAACCTTGACACGTCTTTCATACAGTTCAACTAGTTTCCTTGTAATATATGTCTAAGTATCAGCATTTAATGAATATCACTATTGTTAAAGTTGGTGCTTTAAAGACAGAATTGGGCTTTAGGCATCATCAAATAATTATCTATCATCATGTCCATATCATTTGAGAACCGTAGATGCATTGGTTTTGTACAACTGACCACTGCGTTGTCCTTTACATACTGATCATAGGAGTCATATTACTAAACCACGTCGTTAACTAATCAGCATGTGACAACAACGGTAGCTGGATGAGCACGTCCTGCATCCCGTGTTCTTCCATGATGTTCACAATAGCATCCTGAAAGTGATCATTGGTGTATGATACCTCATATAAGATAGTCCGAATCATAAAGACGGACCGGCTCTCATCACACACTGGAAATCTTTGCGGATAAACGAATTTTCCATGAACATAGTTGTCGATGGGGAGCCACAATCCACAGTCAGAGAAATCGTCAAGCCTCATAAACAAACACTCACAGCTTGAACTACATTATCCACATTGAGAGCTAAGGTCCTGAACCAGTTGCTCATCACCACATCTCATCAATAAGCAAATTGTCCTGTCCACCATCTAGGAACAATAACTGCTCTCATCCAAGACTACCCCATTTCTCCTGAGCTTTCATCAGCAACACTTGTCTTTGAAGTATTTCGGAGTTCTGTGGATGCTTGGGTATAGTGCCGGTCTTTGCTATGTGCCTACCCCATTGCAGTATGTATGCACTAACCTGCCTAGACTTGACCTGATTAGCATTCCCACACATCTGTATTTTGTGCTCCCCCATAACCAGCTGACCTGTACCTGTTCATTATTACCCTATCCTCTTTCTGTCGACCCTGAACATTAAGAACAACAACCCATGCACTTGTACTGTAGGCTTGATTCCTCTGGGTTTGATGAAGTACTGAGTTGATTGTTTTGTGGAGGGAAGGAAGTTTTGTATGAACTAGTGAGTAAAGGCTAAGTGTGTTTGGTTAGGTTCTCGATTAGGTTGTCATTGGAGATAGTTCCCCAGTCAGATTGTGAGTGTCAGCAAGTGTGTTGATGATATGTGGTCGGTGAAATTAATTGATGATTGGAATGATACTGTTTGGATGTGAAACATTAGACATCAAGGCAAGAGAGGTCAACTGTCTGTTGTGGAGACTACCAACATCATCTATCTCATTTTTTTTGTTTTGTTGGCATGTACCTCATTTTGCTTCAAATAAGCATATAGTGATCAAAAAAGTTAGAATCTTTTGTAAGCCTTTGTTAAGTTTGTCACAAGGAAATGAAAGCGGTAAACAAATCTACCCCATTCAGGCAACATGGATTTCACAAACATTGAGTTTCAACTGTATCTTTTTGACATTGCCATCTTGATGTTTCCGCATGTACATTAATGAGCTGCAAAAACCTGACATACTAGTCGTAAATGATTTTCGCCTTTGTTCTGACGAAAGTGTTCAAAGTCTTCATACAGTTGTATACACGTCTTCCTATGTTAATTCCGATCCTATTCCAAAAGCATCTCCACAAGGTCCCCATAGTCCCTTTGCATTAGTGTAATGATTACTAATGTAAAATATCATTTGGTAAACTTGAGTATGATGTTGTTGCCCGAATGTCTGCATTGTACCTATCCTTCTCATCCTGTAACAGAACCGAAGACACGAGGTCGTTCAGACCTAGATGAGTGAACATTCATTCCTTCAGCAACAATACTATCTCTGGATCCCCTTATTCTGAAATGGTCCTATCACTAATTGTACTTAAAAAGTATTACGCTCTATTCACCTAACCCCCGACAGTACAATTGAAATACGTTGTTGCCATACGCAGAAAGTCAGTCTTATTAAACATAGATGGGCGGTAATCGAGGGAACATAACACATAATTGTAGATGTCCTCCACGTGAAAGAATTAGCCATAGTATTTACTTGTGATATATTAAGTTGATCGATATCAATGATTATTCTGATTGTATGTTACAAGTGATGATTGTTTGTTGGATAGGTGAAATGTTGTTTGATTGAGATTTGATCTAGTGTGCAATAAGTTAAAACTTAATGATGATAATGAAACTTAGAAGCCAAGAACGCAGTGAAGTCTAGTCAAAACGCAATGTGGTTTCCATCAAAACGCAACCTTGTCTTGTCAAAACGCAGTGAAGAAAGTGAGCCAAAATGCAGCCTAAGATTTGATCAAAACGCAACCTTGAGATAATGTCAAAACGCCAGTCATTGAATTTGATCAAAACGCAGTTTATTGAGATTTTGAGTCAAATACCAGTTTTGAGATTTGATCAAAACGCAAAACCTTGAAATGTGAGTCAAAACGCATCCAAGATAAAAAATTGTGCAGAGTTTCGCTTAGTCACAAAACGCCACACTTGTCTTCAATACCTCAACCTGCAATCAAAACCAATGAACCAAAACGCAACTTCCAGGTCAAAACGCAACGACCAAAACGCAACCTCTAATAAGACAAAACGCAGTACAATTGTACTATAGCTAAACGACAAAAAACGCAATTTACTTTCTTTTGATCTCAAAATGCAAAGAAGAAATGGCTTCAGAGAGGTCAAATACGCAATGAAGACCCTACAAACTATTTCACCTAAAAAACACTAAAAGAAAAAGACCTAAAAGTCACCCTTTTGAACGTTTTTTGCTGTTATCTTTGCTACAACATTGGGTCAGAAGGTTTAACAACTTATCAAAAACACTAACATTAAAATCACAAACATAGAACAAAGAGTGTCAAGAATAAGACCATAAACCAGTTCAAAAACTAAACTTTTGAGATCTAAACTAACCTAAGAAACGCACACACAATCTAGCTAATCTACCCATGGGCTCGTGATAACCAATTGTAGTATATTATTGAGATATCATAACACATAAGCATTGATGATTGGGTTGGCATAATTTATCTAGAGAGAGAAAGTAAGGTTACTAGTGAGAGATAAAACCAAATGAAAGCGTATGAATAAAATGAACCACCAACCCTTCCCATGGCTGGAAAGGGGTTTATTATACAGTGGATTGTGAGCTCTATAGGCTGGGTATTGGAGGCTTAACACTTGGGTACATAAGACGCCGACCCAATAACCGAAAGTCATAAATTACGCTTACTTCTAACTACGAGCTTTGCTATACTAACCAATACACGGGGGGTAAAGACCGAGTCTTTTTCATAATCCGAACAGTTTTGTCTTGCATGTTTCTCATCACTGCCCCCAAAAAAAAAAGAATCATCAGCCTTGGTCGAGCTTTCAAAAATCGGTCTTTGTCACCCACCTTGTCTGTTTGCGGGCCGGAGCTTGGTAAGGTTCGAGCTTATGGTGAACCGGGATGATTAATCGGTAGGTCGCTAAATTTGCCATTGGTTGTAATTAGTCCCCGTTTTTGGTTGTAACGGTTTTTGTTTATTTCCATGTTTGGTTGAGAACGGAGACAACCGGGAGGTGTCGAATTTTTTAGCAAGTCGGGCACGGTAACACGGTATTTCCTTGATTTGAAATTAGAGCTGCGGCTTCTGGAAACTACTCTTGAATATTGTCACAATAAACGTTGCCTATCGGTGGGGGGACAGATTCTGTAAGAATCAGCACCTCACGCAAGTAACACCACTTCCTCGACCAGCAATTTTACGGGAGCGGGGACTTGATTTTGATTTTTCTTATCGAGAAGTACAGATTTCACCATACTTTAAGTTCGGCACATCGAGAGAAATACCGCGGGGTGGAGAGCTCGAACTCACTTTGGAGCAACACGGGGGTGTATTCTTGTTACGTGAATTACAAAACCTTGGATTTTTCTTCAATAAATCTTAGGCAATCACGGGGCATTATTTAATCCAAAAAGTTACCACCCGCGTCGGAATTCAAAGAATCCCCCCCCCATCTTGATTCATTAGAGTTCAAAGCCAATATAGAAAGTATCGAGTTGATAAACTCCAAAAATCCATGATGTGGGCATGCCCGAAGAAGCTGAATTGAATTCGGTCCCAATCCTCGGTAGAAAGTTTTTCATCAATCGTTGTTGAAATCTCGTGATTTCATTTTAAAGATTTGTTGTTTTGGAAGGAGGGAAGAATTTGTTGATAAATTTCAAAACAAGATCATCCCATGTGAGAATCGATCGAGGGGGTTCTTTTTCAAGCCAAATTCGAGCAGCATCCTCGAGAGAAAATGGGAAAAGCATAAGCTTTACCAACGTACTCGGGACGTTCGGGAACTTCATCGTAGAAGTGATATTGTTGAAATAACGGATGTGAGCATGAGGGTCTTCTTTGTTATGTTTGAAGAATTGTTTGTTTTGAACGAGGGTAAGCAAACCGTGCTTAAGCTCAAAGTTGTCCGTGGTGATCTCGGGCACAACGATGGCATCCTCGTAACCCACGGTGGGTGCTTCGAGCAATTGAGCCATAGTACGATTATCGTCCATTGTAACTACAGGAGGAGCTTGATTTTCAATTGGTTCAAAATGATTAAATGGTTCAACAAAAGTCGGGTTGACTTGTTGTTGTTGACGGTTAGAATTACGAGATTGTGAACGAGTGCGCATGCACTAAAATGTAAAGAAAGAAAAATTTAATACTAACTTTTTTTTGGTTTTTAATCATAAGTTTTTTTGTTTTTCAACAACGTATTCTTCACAATGTATTTTAATACGGACAATGAATACGAAACTTAAACCTAATAATCAACTCCGTTCTATCTGGTAACTCTTCAAAAGAAACGCACAAAAGATGTTTATAAACATTCGAAGTTAGCCGTACGTCGCCAAGTGACACAAAAGGCAAGTTTTTAAATCTTATTCGGGAACATATGTAATGGATAATACTTCAGTTAGAAAGTATTTATTTGTTGGTGGTTCTTTTACCAACAATTGGTAGAATTTTTTATTTCGTTTATGGACATATTTTTTTAAATTTTTTGATTTTTTAGATTTTAGATTTTTATATATCTTTTTATAATTATATCTACAACTAATAAAAGAAAAGAAAAATCTTTTTTTATTTTTTATATGAAAATAAACAAAATAACTTCACTCGGAAGGATCTTCAAACACAAATTGTCAAACGGCTTCAACAATCGTAAGCAATCCTCCCCGGCAACGGCGCCAAAAACTGATCAAGATTGACTCACACCTTTTAAAATATATAATATATAAATATAAAATATACTTATAAATATATATATAAGAGGGTAAGAATCAAAAAATCACAATTATAGTAATCCGGGAGTATGATTCCCGGGTCGTTATCCCCAACGAGGAATGCAATTGAAAGTCGAGAGTCGTTTTGAGAATCGATGCTTGAATGGGACAAGATTATGTTTGGTTATCTAGAACTACGGGAAAATTAAGGCAAAAACTTAAAAACACTTAAGGTAAGACAAATTTTAACTAAAAACGCAAAACGGGAATCCTAAACGGGACCTAAAAACCCTAAATTATAAATTTAAGTCCTAAATTGATCTTTTTGGTTTTTATAAGTCTTAATTGACTAAAAAGCTAGAACAAAGAAAACTAGACTAAAAACGAAGGTGATTTGAGCTTGAAAACACTAAAAACATGAACGGGATTCCAAAACCGATCGTAAAAATCAAAATTTTGCAATTTTAACCCTACGAAAGCAAATCTAATTTTCCTAGGTTCTAAATGTTAAAAGAAAATTTTCTAAAAAAGAATTATATTTTTTTGATTATTTTTCTATTTTTTATGAATTAAAAACGATTTTAATGAAATTAAATGTTTAAAAATACTAAACTATTTATAAAAATTCTGAAAAAAATTAGCAAAAGTAGATTGGACAATGTGGAATCTAGGAAAAATAAACTCGTGAAAACAGCTTATCAAATAAGCTGTGAAATAAACTAAACAAATAAGTGCTTAGAGCTATACGCTAAAATGACCATAAATGATATGATTTTTGGCAAACAAGAAAAGTAAAAAGACCCCAGGGGCCAATGGTAGAGTGTGTGTTGTGTAAAACCGTTTTGGGTGTGGGGTAGGTCCCCGGGTTCGACGTCTGCTCACCCGGGCTTCCCCCTACTCCAAATGTATTGCAATTCATTTTTTTTAACGAACTTTTTTAAACCTCTTAAAAATAAGCCAACTTTTGCAAACACAACATTTTTTTATAAACCTAAAATAAGCACAAAAATAAGCTTCTAAAGTGACAGAGTGCTTATACTATCTAAATGACTTAACTGTTTTAACTTTTAAGACAAATAAGCAAATGCAAAAGAGAAATAAGCTAAATTAGATAATAAGCTATACTAAATGAGCAACAAAGAACAAAAATAAGCAACCAAAATAAGCCACAATAAGCTATTGTTCAAGATGAGGTAAGATCGGAATTTTTTGAAGGCATACACCACGGCTAACATTTCTTTCTCTGTCGTGGTGTAATTCGATTCCGCCTCGTTCATTGTTTTACTAGCATAGTGTATAGGCCTAAAGTGTTTTTCATGACATTGCTCCAAGACTGCACCTATGGCAAAGTCGCTTGCATCGCACATAAGCTCAAAGGGTAGGTCCCAATCTGGGGGTACCTTTGAGCTTAAAAATAAGCTCTTAAACAGATCCTTATGGTAAAAAGGCTTATATCTTTGGAAAGCTCATGCAATAAGCTTCAATGATCAGCAATCAAATAGAAGTTTGAAACATAGGAAGGCCAAGAAAAATCTTATTGAAAAGGCTGTTTGAAACAGATTCAACACTTAGAAAACTTTTAACAATCTTCACAAAATACCAATTTTGAGCTTAAAAATAAGCCAACAAACAGATCCTTATGGATCTGTGACCTACAAACAGATTGACTTTAGACCTCAAAGAACAATAATCAAGACTCAAAAAGCATTTTGAAATTCAGGATAAGCAACAATAAGCAAATGAAAAAGCAATTTCTCAAACTTTTCAACACTGAGCACTTTTTTTGACAGTTTTGGCAAAAACTCAAAACAACAATTGCAGGCTTTAGAGCTTTGTGTCTAACTTCTTTTAACACATGAATAAACACAAAAACTTCACAAAAGCAACAATAAGCAAACCACAATCAAATAAGCAACTAGAATAAGATATAACTTAACAGTTTCAAACCACACCTCTTAAAACCCTAAACTTGAGATTTAACTCCTAAAAGCTTTAACAAACTGTAATTTTATAACTAATATTACCTAATCAAAGTTGACTCCAAAGCACAAATAAGCAAATAAGAACAGACAATAAGCAATAATAAGCAGTAAAACAGTAAATAAGCTTAAAAAGTGAAAATGAAAACTTACAAACACCCTTGCTCAAAACAGGGTAAATAATCAAATCTACAAGCTCTAGCTTGTCAAAAGACAAACTAGTGAGGTCTATAAGCTCTTCCCAAGCTAGCTTATCATCCAAAGAAGCTGAGGTGTTTTAAGGGGTGGATCTTTTTAGTATTTTTTAGATTTTTATGATTAAAACAGGAAATAAAAGAGATTAAACTGTAAAATAAGGTTTGATTCAGAGGCAAAAAGCTTAGTGAAGCTTTTAGGTAAGATCTACAAGCTGCTTCATAGCTTTTCAAGGCTTGACAACTTATATAAAATGATCAAACACAATATCTTAAAAACACAAACCTCAAAATTTTTATTTAAAACTTAAACTTTTACAAAGGAAAGGAAATACAAAATGCTTTAAGACTTGAATAAAAATTACATTAAAAGAGACTAAAAACTTAGAAAACACTCTAAAAAGACTCTCTTTCTACAAGGATTAAGCCCTCTATTTATAAGCCGGGTAGAAGGACCTAGATCCTTGGCATGGTTTTCTTATGTGAGAGGAAAAGAAGCTTCAATCTTGGCCCTTTAAATCCTCTAGTGCTTCTTTAAATCAATCATAGCCCTTGATTATTGCTACGCAATCATTCCCCAATGATTGCTTTTGGATCGCCAACATGTCAGGTGCCAAAAACGTCATCCCTTGCATCATTTAAGCTTCTAGAAGGGGGTTTAAGTGGGTTTAACCCCGGGGTAAGTGTAAATTTGGGGATGGAGGTGAACAGTAACAATGGAAGTTTAGCGGGAAAAGGGGTTTGTTCTGTTAGTTTGGTGCAGGGCACAAGTTTGGGTAAATGGCAAAAATAGTCCCTCTATTTTATATAAGTATATGCATTAAAGGTCCTTGGAGGTACAACTTTGGTCCTTGGAGGTACAATTTTTTGCACCGTTAGTCCTTAAAGGGACTAACGGGGGTGTAATAAAAGGTAATGGGTATGGTGTTGGGCTTGGTTGTTGGGCCGGGTAAGGAAATAAGGGACTTGGGCTTTTATTTATGTTTAAGGGTTATAAGATATAAGTGGGTTGTCCCGAGCCCACTAGGTGGGTACGGGTAGGCCCACTTTTGGCAATTTAGATTTTTGGGTTCAGTTTTTGATGCTCTTTCCAATGCCTCATCCCGGGGTTGACTTTGACTTGATTTGACTTTGACTTTTTGTTGACTTATGGCTTTGACTTGACTTTTCTTTCACGCTCTTTCCGTTCTCGTGCTCGGTTTTGTCGATTTGGCTTCTATTTTTGTCCTTTTCTTGGATATCCATTACCTGCACAATACAAATGCAAAACATACAAATACAATGTATTTTTTGGTACGTTTTTAGTCATTTAAGTCCTGTTTTAGCGGTCAAAGGTATGTGTAATTAAGCACATACCATATGGCAATATACATACCTATAAAGCTCGTCTTGTAGCAAAAGGTTTCACTCAAAACTACGGGGTTGACTATGAAGAAACCTTCTCACCTGTTGCAGACATAAAAGCTATTAGGATTCTCATAGCCATAGCAGCGTATTATGACTATGAAATTTGGCAAATGGATGTCAAAACAGCCTTTTTAAACGGTCGCCTGAACAAAGACGTTTATATGGTGCAACCTGAGGGGTTTGTAAATCTTAAGCATCCTGGACGAGTATGCAAGCTTCAAAGATCTATTTATGGATTAAAGCAAGCATCTAGGAGTTATAACAAGAGATTTGATGAGGAGATCAAAAAGTATGGTTCACTCAAAATCTCGATGATCCATGTGTATATGAGAGCTAGTGGAAGTATCGTCGTTTTCCTAATCTTATATGTCGATGGCATATTACTCATGGGAAACAACATTCCAATGCTACAAGATGTAAAATCCTGGCTTGGAAAATGTTTTGCCATGAAAGACTTAGGTGAGGCGGCATACATTCTAGGAATCAAAATCTATAGAGATAGATCAAGGCGATTGATTGCTTTAAACCAAAGTGCATACATTGACAAAACCTTGAAAAGGTACAGGATGGATACTTCCAAACGTGGAACTATCCTAATGCAACCCAATGTAGACTTGAGTAACACTCAAGGTCCCTCCACACCGGCTGAGGTGAAGCGGATGAAAGGAATACCTTATGCTTCGGCTGTGGGTTCCATCATGTACGCTGTGAGGTGCACTAGACCTGATGTAGCGTTCTCTCAGAACCTAACGAGTAGATACCAACAGAATCTAGGCGAAAGTCACTGGACTGCTGTTAAGAACATACTGAAGTATCTCAGAAATACTAAAGATATGTTTCTTGTTTATGGTGGTGATTCCACAACTGAGCTTGGTGTTACTTGCTACACCGATGCTAGTTGGGAGACTGATCGGGATGACCTTCGATCCCAAACGGGGTTTGTCTTTGTGATGAACGGAGGCGCTGTTGATTGGAAAAGTTCTAAGCAAAGCACTACCACAATGTCTTCTATGGAAGCTGAATACATAGCTGCTGCTGAAACTGCAATGGAAGCTATTTGGATACGTAAATTCATTTCTGGGCTTGGCGTTGTCCCCAGCATTGATAGACCTATGGATATGTACTGTGACAACACAGGTGCCATTACCATAGCCAACGAACCTGGTGTTCAAAGGGGTGCCAAACATTTTCGACAAAAATATCACTTTATTTGAGAAGCTATTCAAGAAGGTGATATTCGTATTCTCAAAGTTCATATAAATGACAACTTAGCTGGTCTGTTTACAAAACCAATGCCTTGTACCAAACATGTTGAGCATGCTAGGAGCATCAGACTTAGACCAACTAGTAGTTTCATGTAGATCTGCTTATTTTAGTATTTGAATAATTGGGATGTAGAATAGTTTTATTTCATAATGAATTGATATACTTGGTGTGATCGTCTTCATTCTATAAATATTGTGTCCTATATTAGCATGTTTAAATCCATGAATAATTTATTTGTTCTAAATCTTCCATTGTCGATTAATGATACGAGAGCATCATTGAAATAAGGCAAATGTGAGTGTTTTGGTCATATTCATATGGTATGAATATTAATGGATGATACCGCCAAACTCATATGTTGTTCATTAGATGAACATTGGACTGACCCAACCTATGAGTATTCACTATATGGATTGGCGTCAATAGTGAATCTCGCAAGTGGTTATGTCTCTCATCCTCAGACTTGAGATGCAAGTAGGTTTTGTGTGTGGAATGTCAATCTTTGATATGGTTTAACGTTGACCTGTTGAAGGTTGCTATAGCTATTTCTAGAGGGATATGAATCACATAACGGACACGTGCAGTTAAAATATGGTTTGTTTCTCCAACATGTTCATGGAGTAAGATACTTCGGGGGGCACATCGATGATTAAAGATTGTATGTGTAGCGTACCCAAAGTATTAAGATGTTACTTGATTTGATTTGGTAAATCTAGTATCAAATGTTCTATATCAGATGAAACAGAATTGTTACATAAGCATGACTTATGATCCATGTCTGATGTCAACAAAGATCTATTGTTGATAGAAATAATGACTAAAAAAACATTATTAATATTTTTCACATGTTTACGGTTTTGATAATCTACAAAATTTAGAAACGTTCAATGTAAAATTAAATGTAAACCAAAGTAATTAGTAGTATATTTTCTTTTCAAAAATTATATCACTTAAAGGTATGATAAATAAATGCTTATTGTGTTTTTTATGATCAAGGAAATTTTTTATTCAACCACACACTTTATATAATATGGTAAACATTTATATAAACATTACAAATCATTTTCTACATTAAAAGAATTATTTTATTCAAATAACATTTTAAAAATTCAAATTTTTTTGGACCTAAATACGGCTAGAAAGTACCAGTAAGTTCTAGAAAATTCCCCTTACACAAAAGGACAAACTGGGGAGAGCCTAATCTAGGTACGGGCCCGTAAAATACCCATGGGCAGCCCCTTATATCAAGGGGACCGACCTCTATTTTAAGGGACCATCCATAGGTAGCGCTCTCTAAATTGTACTAAAATACTGGACTATTCCATAACTATTTTCTCACCTTTTGCACTTATTCTTTCTGATAAAACAGCCCACACATCTCATTAAAATCCTTTGATCATTTAATCATAAAGCTTTGTTTCCAAGTGATCCAAGCTCAATTCTCAAGTGACAATATAGAGGAATACTTTCATTCATCCAAGTAGAAAGAAAGTTATTACACCTCAAGTGTGTATTGCAATCTTGTTGCATCTGATATCATAACTTGTAAATCATTTGTAAATCTTGTAAAGTTATGTAGTAGATAGATCTTGGTGATGGGTTGGTAAGTATTAGTTGAAATCTTAGGGATTCATCCAAGTTATGATAGGTTAGGTGTGTAAGAAGAGTGAAGTACATGAGTAGTGAAGCGAAGATACAAGGCTTGTAGAAGTTGTGTAGTTGTGAAGTTGTGTTGTGAAGTCGTGAAAGTAGTGAAGAAGTTGTGAAGTCGTGATAGATTGGTTCTAGCTAAGATTAGAACTCGACATCTAGCTTAGTGTCAGAAATTGATATAAGCGAAAGTTGTGTACGGTTTTCTCCGCCATAAGGGAGTTTGTTGACATAGTGAAGAAAACTCTCGAGTTAGGTGCTCGAGGAGTGGAGTTCAGGATGAGAGGTGCTTCGTAAACGATCTACTATAAATCCTATATGTTGTGTTGTTTCTTTTTAATCATTATCTCTTAATTTTTATTTTATTTGTTCTTAATTTTTTTATATTTTCATATTGTGCAAACAAAACATAATCATTAATTAAAAGCGGTAAACTATCAACCACCTTCCTAGTTTTTCTACAATTGGTATCAGAGCCAGGTTAAATAAGATTTTTAAAATAAATTATATTTTAAAACTTGAATCGATCTATGGAATTAGAAAAATATTTAGAAGGGCAATCTATGCAAAGACCACCACTATTTGAAAGTGATGGATTTATTTATTGGAAAAATAGATTCGAAACTTATGTGAAGTCAAAAGATCTAGATCTTTGGCATGTTATTACCGATGGTGATTTTTCTCCTATTCAAAATAATCTCGAAACTAAAAAGGATGAAATTGTACCTTTTCATAAACAAAACGATGATCTTAAAAAGAAACTTGCTAAAAATAATGAAGCTAAAATGGTAATTTATAATGCTTTACCACGTAAAGAATATGAAAGAATTTTTATGTGTCAAACCGCAAAAGAAATTTAGGATACTTTGTTAATCACTCATCAAGGTAATAATCAAGTCAAAGCAAACAAAATAGATCTTCTTGTTCAAAAAATAAACAATATGAACAATTCATTGATTCTGGAAGAGAATAATTGATAATGCCTTTGCTAAATTTAACACTAATATTACTAGTATAAAAGCACCTAATGAAGGTTTATCTAAGCAAGAATTGTGTTTAGAAAATTCTGTTAGGGCATTACATCCTAAAATGGGCACACAAAAGTCACAGTGGTAGCAGTGATTCAAAGAATCTAACAACCTCTATCACTTAACGAACTATTGAAAAATTTGAAGGTTTATGAAGGAAGTAATTAAGAAGATTCTGAATACCGTCAAAAGCAAAAGAGAAAAAAGTAGATCTATTTCTTGAAGCTTAAAATGGAATCTATTAATGATGATGATAGCTCAACCTTCGATAGTGAAGATGAAGAATACGCATGGCCGTAAGAGACTTCAGATATTTCTTCAAAAGACGAGGACGTTCGTAAGACAACCACATGAAGAACAGAAAATCATTCAAGAATTAAAGACCGGACAAATGGCAAGGCAAAAAAATGCTTTAAGTGTGGAGATCCAAATCATCTCATCGGAGAATGTCCGAAACTATTAAAATATCAAAATCAAAAGGCGTTTGTTGGAGGATCTTGGAGTGATAGCGACGAAGATGAAGAGGAGAAGACAAAGGATGAAAAGTGTCTTATGGCTAAAGCTTTCAGTGAGGTACTTTCCGAAATCGAATACTTTAGTGATGACCAATCATCATTAGATAAACATTGATTTAGAGATAGTGAATATAGTAGAACTATGGAAATTGGACCTAAAAGTCATGGCTAAAAAATAAAACTCTAAAACAAGCTAAAATAGAATTAGAGAATGAAGCACTAGAATTAAAAGATAAATTATCTAGGTTAGAAAAAGGTAAGGAAGTAAATGAAGAATGCAAATTATGTCAAGACCTTAAGTTTAAAAATGAGAAGCTTAGAAAAGAAATATCTAGGCTAATCAATTTTAATGATAGTAGTCACTCACTTAAGAAAATAACCAAGTTCTTAAATCCTTCCGTTGGATAAATCCATTTTTAGGTTTTTAATTTTTACCAAAGGGTCACTAGCAAAACCTAACAGTA
Organism: Tanacetum coccineum; assembly: GCA_026074375.1. Classification (NCBI taxonomy): domain Eukaryota; kingdom Viridiplantae; phylum Streptophyta; class Magnoliopsida; order Asterales; family Asteraceae; genus Tanacetum; species Tanacetum coccineum. The sequence continues at coordinate 22,262 of BQNB010056386.1, read as the reverse complement.
AATTTTGTAAGTGCTCAAGAAGTCAAGTCAAAGAAAAACTGATAGAATCAAACCCAACTCAAAACCAAAATTTATAATTATAAACACATTTCTAAAATTCATATTGCAAATGATGATGAGGTAAAATGTTTTAAAAAACCTTCCTTAAACCCGGAGGTTTCAGGAGTCAGATTTACTAACCCACAATGAGGTCTAAAACACCTCCTCTGAGGAAGAAAGAAACTTCATCCTCGTTCCAAAACTACCTCAACCTAGGATGAGACCAGCGGGGGTAGACAAATTACTCTAACACTAATCACACCATTGTGGCACATTCCACACCAACCAAGCTTTACTCAATGTGGAAGATGTTCACCGTGCATGTGTACGAAATAAATGCAAAACATGTTTGGAAACAATAACTTCGGACCCGTGATTGTGAACAATGGGGGAAATTAAATGGTAAATTAAATCATCATATCTTATGAGGTTATATCATCTAAGATCCTTTTGGCTTTCGTTAAACAAATTGAAGACTCATAGAGGATTTCCATATAATCCTCTGCCTTAAAGCTTGCTACCGTGAAGATTTTAAAGTAATTTCTCTTGAAGGCTAGGTACGTCTCATTTCTTATTACGTAAATTAGAAATCGGTATATGATGTTATACTTAGGATAGTGATAGTTAGGAAAATATGGTAGTCAATAGAAATGTCATTTGTTTGTCTTTCTAGTTGTTTAAAAGAATTTGTTTATTAGGAACCATTATTTCACATGGATTTCTACATTGATCACACTATAAAAGGAAATCTTCTTGGCCAACGAACTCATGTAGACGAAGATAATGAGTTAGAGACTAATAATTAACTTGAAGTAGGATTAGTTTTTTGCATCAGAAAGTCTTAAACCACTATGGATGGAAACAAAACTCTTTCACCTCGTCGCTCGACTAACTACGTCTATCAAATTCCAAGAAACTAAGTGTTGACACAATGAAGAATTCCATAATGCATTGAAGATGCTTTTAGTATCCTCCTAATACCACTAAAATATATCTAATTTTTTTTCCTCACTGGTTGCTTTTATTCTATATGTTCTAGGCAATAATATGATAGTACAAATAAATCTCTTAATTTACAAAATAACAATGACATGATTTATTTCTTTAAACAATAGAAATTGTGTATCATCCGCACTCTAGAATCATTTGAATAATACTTAATGAAACGTTAGAAAACAATCATTGTAAAAAAAGATAGAGCCACTAGTAGTTTGTTAAACGAGCCTTAAAATCACTAACATTAACAACTCACTGCTCACATATTTTTTTATACTATGCGCCAAAAGAATGTCAATGTGAAAAAAATATAAATAAAATCCTCCATCTTTGGAAGTTGTCACTAACTAGGGAGTTTGGGATTTCTTATTTGTTTTTGCTTTTTTTAAATAGCATAACTGTTTTTACATTCAAACAAGGGTGCGTTTAGTTGGAGATAAAGTTTCCTCATTTTGTGTTTTCAGATTTGTAAAAAAAGGAGGAGATTTATTTTCCACAAAATATAGAAAACGCGTTGTTAGGTTCAAGAAAAATGTTTATTATTATATGAATTGGTCTTTGTATAGTTTTTGATTAGTTTTATATTTTTATTAGTAATTATAATGTAATAAAGTCTATCTTGGTCAAAGTTAAGTAAAGTTGACCAAGGTTTGACTAAAGTTAGGAAAATAGAATAGGATTAGCAATAAGTATAAATACACATCTAGGAGGAGTATTTATACAAGACTTTACATTTTGTAATTCACTTCTCTTTCCCATTTCTATTTTCCATTTGAAATGAAAATTTAGAAAATGATAAAAAAAATACTCTTTAGCTCATCTCCTCTATTTTAACACTTTCGTATGATTACTACTATGTAAACATGACATATAACAAGTGGTATCTATCATCGGGAGAGATCTAGTGTGTTTCGAGAATCAAGAGGTTTCGTGTCAAATACTTGGTTTTGGTTTCGTACTTCAAGCTTACGTATCACAGGTTTCGTATGTGAGGTTTCGTAACATAGTTTATTAACTGAGGGTTTCGTATTACAGTTGAGGTTTCGTAAGACTTGGTTTCGTACACAAGAGGTTTCGTAACATTGTTTTCATATTGGAAGGTTTCGTATCTCATTGGAAAAGGTTTCGTAACACAGTTGGTGGGTTTCGTAGCACTGTTTCACAGGTTTCGTATCTCATACTTTCGGTTTCGTAACACAGTTTAAGAGGTTTCGTATCTTCTAATTTTTGGAAATTAAGCTTTTGTAACAAGGCTTACGTGTTACTTAGACTTTCGTAACAAATCAAGGTTGAGTTTCTTCAAGGTTACTTCATTGTAATACAAGACAAGGTTGTAATTGCTCGCTAACTTCACGATTACAAGACTTTATCTCCAAAATGATCCAAGTTTGCATTGTAATCATTTGATACAACATGTCTACTTCAAATCAACAAACTTTAACAGACTCATGAGTTAATGATAGACCTCTAATGCTTGAGAGAGGGAATTATATTCCATGAGAAAGTAGGTTTAGAAGGTTTCTAGATAATAAGCTTGAAGACGGGGAGCGGATGTGGAGCTCAATACTAAATGGACCTTATAAGAGGCCAATGATTCCTAATCCAGATGACACTGAGAAACAAATACTTGAACCATTGTCCAATATGACTATAACAAATAAGAGTCAATACAATGCTGATGTAAAAGTCATGAATTATCTTCTTCAAGCAATACCAAATGATATATACAATTCATTGGATGCATGTAAAAATGCTAAGGAAATATGGCAACGAATTAAAAGATTGATGTTTGGTTCTGATGTTACTAGTCACGTGAGACACTCACGTCTTATCGATGAGTTTGACAAGTTTGCAACAAAAGAAGGAGAATCGTTAGAATCCGTGTATGAAAGATTGACAATGCTTGTGAATATTGTGGATCGTAATAATGTTTGTCCTATTCCAGTGTCAATCAACACCAAGTTTCTCAATTGTTTGCAACCCGAGTAGAGCAAATATGTCACCATGGTTTATCACAATCAAACTGGAGATACAGTTTCATATGATGTGTTGTATGATTTTTTAGTACAATTCGAACCACATGGTCTGGCATCCAAAGCAAAGAAAGCTGCCAAGAATCATGATCCATTAGCTCTTCTTATTCAATCAAATGCTTCTGCATCACAATCTCATGCAAATTCTTCTTATTCACCACAACCATACTATGTCACACATCCTTCATCAGTTGTTGATTATGAAGATGAATATCAAAGGGAGTTACAAGGGGATTCTCAAGAAGACAAGCTAACAACTGCCATGATGTTATTAGCTTGAGCAATCACTCAGAAGTTCACCACACCTACCATTAATCATCTTCGTACTTCATCAAACACAAGGAATCAAGCTGTGATTCTGGATGGTCGAGTTGACATACAAACTAAGAATGCAGGTTATGGTGGCAACGGTAACAAGAATGCAGGGAGACAGAACAGGAATCAAGCATTTAATGCAGGAACTGGGAATAATGAAAGCAGTCAGATTGTTCAGCGTGTTTCACGAACTGAGTCGACTCCGAGAAAGGCAAATGTTCAGTGTTATAATTAAAACGAAAAAGGCCACTATGCACGTGATTGTCAGAAACCCAGAGTCCGTGATGCAAAATATTTTAGAGAACAAATGTTGTTAGCTATGAAAGATGAAGCCGGAAGCAACCTCAACAACGAAGAAAATGACTTCATGCTTGACACTTCATATGGAGAAGAAACAATGGAAGAGTTAACTGCTGCAGTCATGTTGATGGCTCAAATTCAACCAGCTGATGGTAATGCTGAGACTGTGACATCATATGATGCAAAGGCCGTTAGTGAGGTAAATGCTTCATCCAAGGTTCATGAACAAGTGAGTCATGTGAAACATAAAACTATTATTCAAACATCTGATGATGATCAAATTGATTCTAATATCATATTTGATGATCCTTATGTGAAACATAATGGTGGCACGTCTGATTATGATTCAAATGCTCATGACGAATATCATGAAATTCAAATGCTAGCATATAATGTTAAAAAAGAAGCTAAAAATAAAAAACGATTAAACAATGAGCTTAAAAAGCAAAAAAAAAGTTGCTACAAAAGGAGCTTGAGATGTGTAAGGATCGGGTCAAAATGTTTGAGTCAAAAAAATTCAATGTTCAAAATATAAAGAAACACGTGAAGAGTTGGAACGTGTATTACAAGATGATAAAAACACCATTGAGAGAACTTTGAAAGAAAAAGATAACATTCAAAGTGATTTTTTCAGAATTGAAAATGAAAAGATAATAATTCAACATGAAACTCAGTTAGCTAAAAAGGCTTTTAAAGAACGAGAAAATCAGAATCTTAAAGATATTTGTGATCTCGAAGAAAAACCGAGTTCTCATGATTGAATTGTTTATAAAATGGGTCAATCACTTCAAACAATTCACATGCTTGGGAAGACACCAAATAAAGTCTATGATCTTTTTCTTAAAGCTGGGTTTGGTTACAAGAATCCCGAACGTCTCAAGAAGGCCATTACAGCACAACCAAAAATGTATGTTGGTGAAAAGCTTCACAGTGCTAGATTAACAATTGACTCACCTGATTCTGAGGAAACTTTAGAAGATGCAGAAAAAAGTCGATTGAAAATGAGAAACAAAATGGTTCAAATTAACTATGCAAAATTAAATGCGCTTTAAGAAACTTTGTTCCTCAACAAGACTTTTCTATGGAACAAACATATTTTTCAATTCCTTCTACTTCTAATAATGGTTCTAAGTCAAAAGAAGTCACATTGAATTTACCAATTCCAAAATGCCAAAAGAGAGTAAATTGTTAAAAATGTTTGACACACTAGGTGTGGCAATTAATGGTTTACGAACAAGGATTGATAACACTCTTTTAGACTACAAATAACGAATATGGATGTCTGACAGTCAAAATTCTTTAAGAGAGTTTTATAAAACTGTTGTAATTCCGTTGTCTGCTTCTTTATCAAAGAATTTGAAAGAACTTAGAGAATAACTCATTGAATAAGTACATGAAATGTTAAATCTTTTTCAATCAATGGAACAAAAAGTTGATAAAAAATCTTCAATTGAACATATTCTTCAAAAAGAATTCGATCAACTTTTGGAAGTATCCTTGACAAGTGAAATTCAAAATTATGTGTTGATTTCTGTTGAAAAATAGAAAAATAAGTTGTTAAAAGTTAAACTTGAGAAAAGTTCAAGTGACTCCAAAGATATCCAAGCCAATTTACAAGGGGATTCTCAAGAAGACAAGCTTACAACTGCCAAGATGTTATTAGCTCGAGCAATCACTGTTCAGGATGGTAGAGTTGACATAAAACCAAGAAAATAGGTTATGGAGGAAATGGTAACAAGAATGCAGGGAGACAAAACAGGAATCAAGAGTTTAATGCAAGAAATAGAAATGGTGACAACAATCAGATTGTTCAGCATGTTCCACGAACTGAGTCAACTCCAGGAAAGGCAAATGTTCAGTGTTATAACTACAATAAAAAAGGCTACTATGCTCATGAGTGTTCTTAATCATTGTTTCTCCTGTAGTTTATGTGAATCTATTCATATTATCTACAACCCTTAACAAGGTAGTAAGATCTATATTCAAATGGATCCACAAGTGGTATCAGAGCCTGTAGAGAAACTCTGAGTAAGAAGAACAAAAACCAGTTATAAACCTCTATCTTACAAAGCAATTTAATGGCTGGATCAGAAGATGATATTCCACCACCAACATCACAAACACTAACACAACAATCCTCCTCAGATAGTGACTATGCTGGAGCAAATCTTGACAGGAAATCTACAATAGGAGGTTGTCAATTTCTTGGTAGGAGACTTATTTATTGGCAATGCAAAAAGCATACAATTGTGGCTACTTCTACTATAGAGGCAGAATATGTTGCTGCTGCAAATTGCTGTGGGCAAGTTTTATGGATTCAAAATCAAATGTTAGACTATGGGTTCAATTTCATGAACACAAAGATCTACATTGATAATGAAAGTACTATATGCATTGTAAAGAATCTAGTATTTCACTCCAAAACAAAGCATATTGCAATTAGGCACCACTTCATAAAGGATGCTTATGAGAAGAAACTTATCCAGGTGCTAAAAATACACACTGATGACAATGTAGCTGATCTTCTAACCAAGGCATTTGATGTTAGCAGGTTTCAGTTCTTGGTTGTTACTATTGGGATGATCAATCCATAAGCTGCATTAGCTAAGGGGAGGCAATATGATTTGTTGTATAGTTTGTATGAAGTGTTCAGTGTGCAGAAGAATCTTGACCATAGTGATGATTTTCATGGAGTTATTTGGGTTTTAGAGAGTCATTGGAAAGAGATATAATCAAAGAAAAACAAGAAAAGTAATACCTTTGTAGCGTGATCGGTAGAATCAACCGGTGACCTTCACCCTAACACGAAGCACCAAGTGAAACCAAGTGATCAAATGGAGATCACCTCTATGATGTATCCACACTACACTTCCTTGTATACCAATTAATGCTAGTCTTAACCCCGTAACCTTGTAAAATGCTTTTGAATGAACAAGATTCAAAAGTCGGATTAAGAAAACAAAAAACTCGTGTTTTTTTTATTTGTTTAACCGTACAGTGAATATATAGGGAAAAGAGGGAGAGAATATGAGTAAATTGATAATTCAAATAAATGAGAGATATCTCCATAATAATTACCATTAAAACTTGATCTAATCCCTTCCTTTTCTCCACCTATGGTCGGACCACCCTTTAAGGGTTTAGTGGGCTTTCCTAAACTTTCAAAGTCCAATAAATTAAGTACACTACTTAGTTATTAGAAGCCCAATATTGATCCCGAGTTACGTAGGTTATTTATATACCGTAAATACAATAAATACAATATATAAATTGGTACCTCAGTGTATATGTGTGTGACCTCATAGGCTCATATGTGTCTAGCCATATAATTAGTTATTATGACACGAGCATACTCCAACATATGGATCCTTACGGGCCAATGTGTGTGGAAAGTATTAATGAGAAAAAGTATATTCTAGTTATTGTCGATGATTACTCTCGATTTACATGGGTTAAGGTCTTAAGATCAAAAGATGAAGCTCCTGAGTTCATCATTAAATTTCTGAAAATGATTCAAGTTCATTTAAATGCAACTGTCAGGAATATTTGCACAGATAATGGTACAGAATTTGTCAATCAAACTCTGTGTAGCTATTATAAAGATATCGGTATCTCTCTTCCTCTTTTCCTCTATATATCACACGGCTTAAACAAATAAAAAAACACAGAGTTTTTATTTTTCTTGATCCAACTTTTGAATCTTGTTCATTCAAAAGCATTTTACAAGGTCACAGGGTTAAGACTAGCATCAATTGGTATACAAGAAAGTGTAGTGTAGATACATCATAGAGGTGATCTCCATTTGATCACTTGGTTTCACTTGGTGCTTCGTGTTAGGGTGAAGGTCACCGGTTGATTCTATCGATCACGCTACAAATGTATTACTTTTCTTGTTTTTCTTTGATTGATCATATGACTCTATGGATCCGTTGATAGGTGCTTGTTCTACTGCGCTTAATGTTTGTTTATATGTTATTCATTTAACTCAACACCTATAGTGGTATCACGAGCCATCATATGACGTCATATGATTATCTTGTATGCGTAAAAATGGCTAAAAACGCGTATTTTTTAATGGAATCAAATGAATAATTTTAAAACAGCCTCTAAGGCCTATTTTTTGAAATTAATTTGACCCATGTAGGGTCTTATGATCTTGTAATTTTGATCCCATAGCCATTTGTTATGCATACTTTAATTGGTTTTGTTATCAGGTATGTGTAAAAGGGCCTAAATCGCGTGTTTTGGAACGATTCTTAAATCGGTTTTAAATCAGCCCCTTAGGCATTAATTTCTAAATTAATATGGTTGTTATAAGCTCTTTAATATAGTACTAAATGATCCTTAAGCCATTGGTTACATGTACCAATCGGGGTTTTAATTCTAGTTAATTTATTTCTTCGATTTGTTAGCTAAACAATTTATTTCTTGTTAATCATTTTGTTTCCATAGAAAATACATGTGATTCGTTAAGAATCAATGATAGTATATATATAAAATAACTCAAATGCAAATCTCAACCAAATGCCCTTAACCAAGGGAAAAGGTCAACAGCTACACAAAGAGATTAAATATATAAGAATCAAATCAATGATAAAATGATTCCGGAAGAGATATTCCCGGGTCGTATGTCCCAACGAGGCTGCAATTGAAATTTATCCTGGTTTGATGAGAAATTGAATGATGGAAACACTGATATAATTTAAAACTAAAGTTAATTAAATAAAACCTAATTTAATCTACGGGAAACAAGTATAGGAAATGGGGATCTTAAAAATTACGGGATACAAAATTAGGTATCGGGAACCCTAAATACTAAAAATTAAGAAAATAAATGCTAAATTAAATTAAAAATCAAAATTACATTCTAATTAACTTAACTTGAAAAATAAAGAAAACTAGAACAAAAACGAGGTCGGTTGGAATGTAAAACGAAAAGAAAACGTTAAAACGCACCCGGTAAAACGGGTCTAAGACTGAAATTTAAAGAAAAATTAAGCCTATATTAAATTTTAATTTCACTATACAGACTAAATGACAAAAGAAAATTTTATAAAAAAGAAAATTATTTTTTTATTAATTTTTGGATTTTTTTATGAATTTTTAAAGATTAAAAACTAATTAAAACTAAGAAAATAGAAAAAGACAAAAAATAAAAGTTATAAAAATTCTAAAAAAATAAAATTAAATAAAGAAAAAGTTAAACATTCCTAAAAATATAAAAAGCCAAATTTTTACTGATATAAATAAAAAGATAATTAAACTAATTTAAAATTTTAAACCTAATTTAAATTATAAATTAAATTACTACAAAAGTTAACCCTAAGGACTAACAATGAAAAGGACACAAAGGACAAACGGGTAACAGGCTAACTAACCACAGGGACTAACATGTTAAACTAGAAAAGACAAATTACACAAATGGTCCCTGAAGTGGACCCCGACTAGCAAGTGGGTCAACAGCTTATTATCAAAAATGCTATAAAAGAAGACTTGTTAAGGGCTCAAGGGGAGCATGTTTCAAAAATGGATATAACAGAAATGAACTGAATAAGCAAGAAATGTGACTTTTGGCTGACAGAATGTTTAATTAACTTAAAATTCTTATTTGCTTTTTTCTTTGGGAGCTTAAGCTAACAAAATAAGCTAAAATCTATGGGGGACAGATAAATAGGGAAGGGGAATCCTAAATAAGCTAAAGCAAACTATAATAAGCCTTAAAATAAGCTGGAAAGTGACTTAAGCTATGTGACAGTTTAAAAGAAAACAGAAAAAGTGCTACTTTAAGGCCTAATAACTATACTAGAAGAGAGTTAAGCTACAAATAGTGGGGAATTAAAGGAACAACTAATAAGCTAATAAACAAGCTAAAAGATCCTAAGGCTTAAACCTAAATAAGCGTAAACAAGGTGCTGAGATTTAGTGCACAGCACCAGGGAGTGTACAATAAGCCTTTGAGGCTTTGTTCAACTAACACAATAAGCTAAAAAAGAAATACTTCATAAGGGCTTTTTAACCAAAGTAAACCAAAACAGATTAAATAAGGGATGTAATTAAGCTTATATTCAAATATGAAGCTAAAAAACAATATACGCTGCAGATTATATGGGCTTAAAGTGAGGAAATTTCAAAAAATTTTCAAGCTAAACTTGGACTTATGCTATGGTGAGGTTAAAAGACAAACAAGGGTCTTTCTTGTTGGCTTCACTGTAACTCAAACAACACAAGAAATAAGGTGCTTAAGCTGTGTCAACAGCTTAAGCCCTTATGGTCACTTTGGCTTATATAAATTTTGACAGAAATACAAAAAACTCTTAAAAATTGATTTTCAAACTGAAATTAGTGATTAAGGTGGCTTAATAAAGCCCACACACTCAGCCAAAGTTGGCTGAGTGCACTTGACCCATGCAAAACCCCATATGACCCATTTTCAAGGCTAAACCAAACACCCCTTTAAATATATAAAACTCAATTTTTATCTTTTCCTTGGAAATGAAAGCTGTAGGATAACATATAATAATAAGTGTGATTACTTTTTAACACTTTTAAACAATTTAAACATATATAATCAACTACCATTAGACTTTAAATTTCAAATATTCAAATAACAAGAAAGTTTTTAACTTTTATTAAAACTGGATGAATTACAGCATAAAACTTTTTAAATGACTGAATTACACTTCAAATGCTTAAAAGAAAGACTTAGAATTAAAAGTAAGCTAAAAATACAAAGAAAAAGGTGTGTTTTTGTTCGGCTTGCTCTCTTCTCTTTTATACAAGTCTTCAAAGACTTGTAGCTCTTGGGATAAGCTGGTTGTGAGAGTAGGAAGCTTCCAAGGCAATCCTAGCCTTCCCTTTGTCTTGACTTCATCTCAGCCATTGAAGGGTTGCTTCGGGTTGTGTGATTTGCCAGGGTAGAGGGTTATAGGGGAAATGGATTGTGGGAAAGGGTGAGAGTGAGCTGTGGGTAGTACTTGGGAGGTGGTTTGGGACTAGAAACCGTGGGAAATGGCTGTTTGAGGTTTTGGCGGGTACGGTGTTACAGTACCAAGTGGTTACAGGTTTAAACGTGATCTTTGGAGAAGAGGCAAGAATGGCCCTCTATCTTTCTCTCTTTTTTCATTTCTTTTGAGCCGGGTTTTAGTTATAACAAAGTTTAGAAAGTAACACAAATGGTCCCTCTGGTTTTATAACAAAAAGAGTTAAAAAGACTTTTAGGAAATTGCAAATTTGGTCCCTGCGTTTTATAACTAAAGAATAAAGAGAGGGTTTTGAAAAGTTGCAATTTCAGCCCTTGTGTTTGTTTAAACCATTTTCTTTTATAAAATAACTTTCAAAATTGGCAATTTAAGCCCCTAAAGTTTTTTTTCATTTTTAATTATAAAACAAAGTTTTAAAATTTACATTTTTGGTCCTTATGTTTTATAAAAAAAGGATTGGGCTTGTATTGGGCCCACTGGGTTTGGGTTTGGGCCCAATAAGGTTTAGGCTTATGTTATTGGGCTTTTTAAGGCCCAATAAGGTACAGGGTTGGTTATTGGGCTTTTTCAAGCCCAATAAGGTTATGGAGTGGGTTTTGTGTGTACAATGGCTGAGATTGGCTGTAACTGGGCTAGGATTGGGCCTTCAAGTTCATCACATCATTATATTATACTATTGGGCTTTCCCGGCCCAATCAGATGGGTAAGATTGCATCCAACATATTCTTCAGTATTGACGTCTGACTTTGGCATTTTGGACTCGGCTTGAATTTTGCACAGTCTTTTCCATTCCATGCTCAGTTTTGTCATTTTGGCTGGTTTTTCGGTCTTTTGTGTGATATCCACTTCTGCACCAATACAAATGCAAACAAACATATAATTTGGCAGTTTTTGTCTGTTTTTGGTCCATTAAGCTCGTTTTTAGAGGTAAAAGATATGTGGTAATTAAGCACTTAACAACATGCATGTTTGCCATTGGAACTTAGCCAAACACCTTTTTAATACATGATATTATGGTATTATTATGGTTGTTTGAATGCAAAGCGATGAAAACCATGAACCATTGTGACTTGATTCGCTTGATGTTGCATAATCAATTTGGGTTTTTGCCATTGTTTTGACGTTCTTTTTGTATAGTTTTAATTTGTTGTAGCCATTGTTTGGGCACTTTAATAGTAAGTTAGATGATAGGAATAACTGAATATTAAATCATAAATTTATTGAACCGATGTTTAGAAGGTGGTTTGAGAGACTTAATCATGCATGAGTCTCATAAATCGAAGTATTCCATTCACCCAGGTTCTGACAAAATGTACCAGGATCTAAAGAAACTCTATTGGTGGCCTAACATGAAGGCAATCATCGCGGAATATGTTGGCAAATGTTTGACATGTTCTAGAGTTAAGGCAGAATGTCAGAAGCCATCCGGCTTACTGGTACAACCAGAGATTCCTATGTGGAAATGGGAAAGAATAACAATGGACTTCGTTACAAAACTTCCCAAAACATCAAACGGACATGACACAATTTGGGTCATTGTCGATCGCCTTACAAAATCCGCACATTTCATACCTACCCGAGAGACAGATAGTATGGAAACCCTTACCAGGTTGTACATCAAAGAAATAGTCTCCCGGCATGGTGTGCCAATATCCATCATCTCGGATCGTGACAGTCATTTCACATCCAGATTCTGGCAATCACTACAAAGTGCCTTGGGTACTCAATTAGACATGAGTACGGCATATCATCCCGAAACCGATGGACAAAGTGAAAGAACCATCCAAACACTCGAAGACATGCTTCGAGCCTGTGTCATAGACTTTGGAAAAGGATGGGAAAGACACTTACCATTGGTGGAATTCTCTTACAACAACAGTTATCATGCCAGTATTAAGGCAGCACCGTTTGAAGCACTCTATGGTCGAAAGTGCAGATCACCTGTTTGCTGGGCCGAAGTTTGAGATGTTCAACTTACAGGACCAGAAATAATCCATGAAACCTTTGAAAAGATAGTGCAAATTCGACAACGCTTGCAAGCTGCAAAAGACTGGCAGAGAAGTTATGCCAATATAAGACGAAAGCCTTTAGAATTTCAAGTTGGAGATCATGTTATGTTGAAAGTGTCACCTCGTAAAGGGGTCATCCGATTCGGAAAATGAGGAAAGCTTAATCCCTGGTACATTGGACCATTCAAAATCCTTGAACGGATTGATCCAGTGGCATATAAACTTGAGCTTCCTGAAAAGGTCAGTAATATCCACAATACCTTCCACATTTCTAATCTAAAGAAATGCTTATCTGATGAATCCCTTGTCATTCCAATGAAAGAGCTTCGACTCGATGACAAACTCAACTTTGTGGAAGAACCAGTGGAGATTATGGATCGAGAAGTCAAGCAACTAAAACAAAGTCGTATTCCTATAATCAAAGTAAGATGGAACTCTAAAAGAGGACCAGAATTTACATGGGAACGCGAAGATCAAATTCGTGCCAAGTATCCACATCTGTTTTCAAACATCACTCCGGCATCCAACTAAATCTCGAGACGAGATTTCTTTTAAGGGGGGAGACTATAACAACCCATAATTTTCATCAATGTAAATATCCATCTATTAAATTAGATGCACTGTAATATCCATCTATTAAATTAGATGCACTGTAATATCCATCTATTATAAATATATCACCTTCTTACAGGGAAATTTTTTGCTTTATCTCATTATGCAACGTAACTTGCATCTCTAAAGTAAACGAGCTCACGCAACCTCTATCAATGCCATCTATATCTATGTTTATATCATATAAACATCCTAATATGTCAAGTCTATATCCTAATATCATTTTTACTAAGTACATTATCCATTTAACGTACTTTTCAAAACGTTATATCAAAACAAGCATTAAACGTTAACGTTTATATCAAAACCCTAATTATATGTAATGTATACATATAAAATGAATGTACAAGCCTTTAAAGCATGTGTACAAGTATCATAGCATAACATTTGAATATCTTTTCCCTCCTAAATCAAGTTACAACTTTCTAAAGCTTAATGTACAAGTCAATAATGCAAGAAAGTCAAATTAGGTCATTTTACCTCCTAAATCACTTTGGTTTCTTACCACCACTTTAACATAAGGTACAAGCACTTAATGCATGACTTCTAAACCCTAAACCTAAACCCTAAATCATTCTAAAACCCTAAACCCTAAACGAAACCCTAAAACCCTAATTTCACTTTAAACCTAAAACTAAACCCTAAACCTTAATCCTAAACCCTAAACCTTAATCCTAAACCCTAAACCTTAATCCTAACACTAATCCTAAACCCTAAACTATCTTAAACCCTAACCATAACACGAATTAAAACCCTAAAACCCTAACCCGAAATGAAATGAACCCGACACCCCTTTTCTTGCATTTTTACCCATTTTTAGCAACCAAGCACCTCAAGCACCTCCCTTGCATCACCATGACATCACCTAGCAGCCACCCTAGCACCTTACAAGCACCTCCATCACCACCCTTAAGCTCCAAGGCTTCTAGACACCTCCTTGTCACCTCCTTGTAGCCGAAAACCCTCATACACCTTCCACCTTGCAAATCTACACTTCTAGCTCACAACACTCACCCTATAGACTCCATTAGTCATCTATCTACAGCTCTTGACACCTTTCATAGCTAAAACTTGGGCACCAAGGGTGTTTCAACCCTATAAATAGCCGAATCCATGCAAACCATTCAAACACACCTCAAAACTCATCAAGTACAACAATGGAGTTCTAACTCAGACCAAGAAGGATCAAGTGAAGTCCCTAAGCTTAGAATAGAAGCCAAGAATCAAGAAAAAGGAGCCCTTGAAGTCGTTACTAGGCGTACGAACCCGAAAACCCCATTTCGACCCATTTCTAGCTCAAGTAAGCTTAGTTCTTGTTCAATAAGCTTATAATCTGTATTAGAATGTTCATAATACTCTTAAGATCATATATGAACTCTTGTTTGAAGCTTTGAATCCTCAAACCCATGTGTTTTTGATTAAAATCCTAAAAATGACCCGTTTTAATTTTCTAGCTAACGAATCCTTTTTCTAAACTTTAGTTATGTTAGAACATCTTATTTTAGCTTATTATAATAAACTATAACCTGCAAATATCATATTTAAAAATTATCAAATGTTAAACCATTCATGCTGATAATATTTTCTCCCACAGAATTTTCAAGACATATTTTAATCACAAGGTATTTCAAAAACTAAGTGTTTATTATTTAAAATAAGGGGAGAAAATGTAATTAAAATATGATCTAATCGACTCAATGTGCTGAACAGTAAGAAAAGGTTTTATGGTTTGATCTTATACCCAACAACATCTTAATTTCACGACGATTCTGAAGTCATAAGGTGGTTAGGTTAGGAATCAATCCTATGATCCAACCAGAACCGGAGGATCTACCCAAGGATAATCCAAAGTTAGAAATAGCAGTCCTTAGGTATGATTGGAGATGAATGTATATGGGAATAATGCCGACTAAGATTGAGCTAACACTGGAACAATCACAACAAGGTGTTAGTAATGACGTCTTGGTAAGCATTGAAGGCGTTGAAGAATGAAAAAGAAATGTATGGATAAAGGGTCTAAAGAAAGAAGCCCTCCACATAACTTAAGGCAGAAACTGGGTCAATACATATGCTGTCAGAATCACAAGTTGATTGCTGACATTGAAAACGACATCATGGACCCAGTGATGCAATGCACAACCCTTCCCAGCCA
The DNA here is from genome assembly GCA_026074375.1 of Tanacetum coccineum. Taxonomy (NCBI): domain Eukaryota; kingdom Viridiplantae; phylum Streptophyta; class Magnoliopsida; order Asterales; family Asteraceae; genus Tanacetum; species Tanacetum coccineum. The sequence goes on along the minus strand of BQNB010056386.1, from coordinate 6,826 downwards.
TTTGGGTTTCTCTCAACAGAAACTTGTCTCATTTGTCACGGAGATACACAAGTTATCTATTGACATCTCACTCCGAGATCGTTGATATTGAACAGGTGGCATTATGCTCTAGCCTCTGAGTACTAAAACCAAAGTGCACTAATCGAGTCTAGAGCCCAGAGTTAATCTAAATCTCGTTAAGACACATTCCATTTCAAACACTTGTTGAACATCATCAAGTTCACAAGCTGTTAACAAGAGTCCTACGCAATATCCTTGTGATATTTGCCAGAACATCCGAGTGATACTAATGTATTCACAATGAAGATGGAAATCCTGCTTGAGCCAGCATCAAACAAGCTCTTGGTAGGTGACTTACGAGATTCTATATGAATCAAACTTGTGACAACTGGATATCGATTTGGTCCAGTAATGATATTGAGGTTGAATGAATTTGGATATATAATAAAGCTTAAAACTCCTGATGTGTTATACAAAAACGCTTTTAGAAGTAATACGGTCGATTAATTTTCCAATTCAATTTTCTCGATTATCTCTACATAAACATGCAGGTTTAAAAACAGTGGTGACGGTCTTATCCCAATCAACCAAAGTTGATTCATTTACCCACATATTCATTGCTCATTCTACAAAGACAAACTATCATGAAAGCTCAAGATTTAAAGACAAAGACTTCCGCAAACTCTGATTTGAAGCTTTCAAGATGAGGCATAGTATCAGAATGTTGGCCAAAGACACAAGATCGCAAGATGGCATAGACGTTAAAGACAATGTCAAAGGCTCAAAGTCAAGATCACAAAGCATGAAGGAACAAACCTACAACGCTAGAACTATAATGAGTCGATTTCATAAAACATATTACTAAGGTAAAAACTTGTTACTAGGTCGTGGTCGGGTACCGTTGCGCGTATAGTTAAAGATCATCTAGTTTCAGCGAGTATCATCTTATTTGAGGTGAGTTCTTATAGCCCCATTTTCAAATTATTTTTCGTTGGGGGAAAATAATACTCAAATCTATTTCATACATTTTTATTACTATGCAAAACAATTTCATACTTTTTGGACAATGCTATGTGCCTATGACTGCTATGTGAATGACATGAGGACTATTTGAACAAGTTCTGCAAAACTAATCATTTTGTGCATGAGTTCTATGTGAACTTCTATGGAAGGACAATTTTACCGACCTATGTTAGCTTCAGCTGGTAGGCCTTAGATGCGGAGGACAATAAGCGCTCAAACCATTAGGAATGGTTGGTATCATTGAAATGCTATGATCAGTTAAAACACTATGGTAGCATGGGATTGCTATGTTGGAATCTAAATCTATTACATGTATTCTGCTTTCATATTGCATAATTGTCCACTACTTAAACTATAGCACAACAACTAGGTTTACATCGAAACCTACGAGCTCACCAACTTTATGTTGACCTTTCAAGTATCATTTTCAGGTGTGATCAACAGTTATTATTTGAAGGTATTAAAAATCAAAGACCTACACTACCAGGATGATTTCTAAAGGACAAGAGTTTTCGTTTGTTAAGATTTTTATACCAAAATAGTGTAAACATAAATTTCATGTAAATCTTGTATCTTGTACGATGTAATCATAACGTCACATCTTGTGTTTTCGCTCTTAGCGGGGTGTGACAGATTGGTATCGGAGCCAAGGTTATAGAGAATTACCTTTTTTTTAAAATAAAAACACAATTAGAACCAAACTAAAGTTTTTGTAAAACCTCGAACATGATAAAAGTTAACTAGCCCAAGCATTTCATAGTTCTTCCTAAACTATGCATAGCCAGATCAACTATGCCTAACTTACGAAGGATTATGAAATGATAGGGGTGGTTTCCTTAAGTTATGTTAGAGATAGGGGGGACATAAGATTCCAAAATCACCTAAAAATGTTTTGACCATGAACATACATCTTGCATATATATACCTTCATCTGATGCTCTTGCACATAGTTCACTATGATTGCTAAGCCTGAACTATCATTGATTGCCCATTGACTTGTATGATTGCATTAGTTGCATTATATGTCGCCTTGAATGCTTGCCCTATTTCTATTATCTGGTAATCATTGCCCATGCTTAGATTTCATGTTTTCTTGACGCGTCTATCATATTACTATAAGTACTTGACTTCTAATTTTCTAGTAAGTACTATTATATGTAAGCAAAGCTATGCTGATAATTTTGATTAATCTATTTTATAAGATTACTTATACACCTATCATGTTATGAAAAGTCATGTCTTCCCCATCCCCTACTGACTTAGAGACTATTTCTCCTGATGGCTGAGCATGAGGCTCTCTAGTACCCACACCATTTCATGATGATCCATATATGCTAGTAAGACAGGCCTACACATCCATAGCTACGAACACTAAGCCAGAACCTTTTGAGGATCCCATAGAGATTGAGGAGCCCTAGTCATGACCCATTTCATTAGCACTTACTTCATCACCTGACTACACACCCGCTACTCCTCACTCAAACGAGGAGTTAAAGCCTATGGAGGCATCTAAGAATAGGATTGCTTCACCACACTCTACTACTTCACCATCAAATTCCACTTCACCACTATCCCTTGATCACCCACTACCTACTCAGACATCACCCACCATACACCTCTATGAGCTTTCTTTTATCGTAGTACTGCACGTATGGCCATGCGTACGCAGGCCACCCTATCACCTGGTATCTCAGCCAGAGTGATAGAGGTGATGACACTATCACCATTATCATTCTGTAAGAGGTACATATCCTCTTACGAGACCCCTTCACCATCTTCATCACCAGTACCATCTATGACCCTTCCTTTATGGAAGAGGTATCGGGGTACTTCTGAGCCTATAAAGGATAGCAAGGTAGAGGACACCGAGTCAGAGACTAAGAGAGAGGAGTCGGAGGAAGAGGATCCTAGCTCGGAGAGTAAGGAGGCTGCATCTAAAGATCAGCAGCAGCATGTAGTCCAGTTGAGGGTACAACCGTGGATGAGCCTGTGGGTTTAGGATATGGGGTGGCTAGATGTCATGCTCTAAAGCTAGCATAGGACAATGCCCTCTTTGACCATAAAATGGCACTTCTCCTAATTTAGAACAAGATTGGTGTCTTTGCACCTTTTGTGCATTTTGTCTAAATGGGAGAGGCATGAAGAGAAGGAATCCCCGAAGACCGATAAATCATCCATGAAGACCTCCATTGTTTCCTTGATCATATCATGGAAAATGGCCATCATGCACCTTTGGAACATGCTTGGAGCATTACATAAGCCAAAAGGCATGCGACGGTAGGCAAAAGTTCTGTAGGGGCAAGTGAAGGTGGTCTTCTCTTGGTCCTTTGGGTCAATTGGTATTTGAAAGTAACCTGAGAAACCATCTAGAAAACAATAGTATTCATTTCTTGAGAGTCTCTCAAGCATTTGGTCCATAAACGGTAATGCAAAATGATCTTTATAGGTGGCATCATTTAACTTTTGGTAGTCAATGCATACACGCCATCCCGTAATCAATCGATTAGGTATCAATTCATTGTTGTCATTTTCAATCACGGTTATACCACCTTTCTTGGGCATACAATGAACGGGGCTAACCCACGGGCTATCGGATATGGGATCAATCAATCCGGCTTCAAGAAGTTTGATAACTTCTTTCTTGATAACCTCATGAATTTTTGGGTTAACCTGTCTTTGATGTTGCATCGTAGGTTTAACATTATCTTCCATCAAAATCTTATGGGTACAAAACTTTAGATCTATTCCCTTAATATCTGACATCTTCCAAATGGCACGCTTATGTGATCTAAGAACCTTAAGAAGAGCGGTCTTGTCCTCATCTTTTAAGTCTTTAGCGATTATGATGGGTAATTTATTGGTACCCTCTAAAAACGCGTACTCAAGATGAGGTGGTAAGTCTTTGAGCTCAAGCTCGGGGAGTTCATCACTAGAAGGTTCAACGGTCTTAAGATCCTCAAATCTTTGTTCTTCCGGAGGGAGGGTGGAAGATGGGTCATAATTAAGCAATCTTTCAAGGGTTAGAAGGTCTTCTTTTGGATCGAAGTCGACATCATCAATTCCCGGTGGAATTGATTTGCTAGTAAGACAAGCTTCGATCTCTTCCAAAATGAAGCCAATTTAGAACTAAATTAGTGTCTTCGCACCGTTTGAGCATTTTGTCTAAATGGGAGAGGCATGAAGAGAAAGAATCCCCGAAGACCGAGAAATCATCCATGAAGACCTCCATTGTTTCCTCGATCATGTCGTGAAAAATGGCCATCATGCACCTTTGGAACGTACCCGGAGCATTACATAAGCCGAAAGGCATGCGTCGGTAGGCAAAAGTTCCATAAGGGCAAGTGAAGGTGGTCTTCTCTTGGTCCTTCGGGTCAATTGGTATTTGAAAGTAACCCGAGAAACCATCTAGAAAACAATAGTATTCGTTTCCCGCGAGTCTCTCAAGCATTTGGTCCATAAACGGTAATGGGAAATGATCTTTACGGGTGGCATCATTTAACTTTCGGTAGTCAATGCATACACGCCATCCCGTAACTAATCGAGTAGGTATCAATTCATTATCATCATTTTCAATTACGGTTATACCACCTTTCTTGGGCACACAATGGACGGGGCTAACCCACGGGCTATCGGAGATGGGATAAATTAACCCGGTATCAAGGAGTTTGATAACTTCCTTTTTGATAACCTCGTGAATTTTCGGGTTAACCCGTCTTTGATGTTGGACAGTGGGTTTAACATTATCTTCCATCAAAATCTTATGAGTACAAAACTTCGGATCTATTCCCTTAATATCTAAAATCTTCCAAGCTATGGCACGCTTATGTGATCTAAGAACCTTAAGAAGAGCGGTCTTGTCCTCATCTTTTAAGTCTTTAGCGATTATGACGGGTAATTTATCGGTACCCTCCAAAAACGCGTACTCAAGATGAGGTGGTAAGTCTTTGAGCTCAAGCTCGGGGAGTTAATCACTAGAAGGTTTAACTGTCTTAAGTTCCTCAAATCTTTGTTCTTCCGGAAGGAGGGTGGAAGATGGGTCAGAATTAAGCAATCTTTCAAGGGTGAGAAGGTCTTCTTTTGGATCGAAGTCGGCATCATCAATTCCCAGTGGAATTGATTTGCTAGTAAGACAAGCTTCGATCTCTTCCAAAATGAAGTTACCTCCCTCAAAAGGAGTGAGAGATGGGGGAGAAATAGAAAGGATTGGTTCCAAAGTTGGGGTGGGATTGCCACTCTTAGAAATGTTCGAAAATCTAAGTACTTCTTGAGCAAACTCCTCACAAGCTACGTCGATAACATTGACTCGGTTAACCGATTCAATAGTATTGTAGGAGAATGTCTTAGTATCACAAACTTTGAATGTTATGGATTGGTCATCATGTCAAAAGGTCATTTGTTCACCGTGGACATCAATCAAAGCTTGTGCTTCCTCAAGAAAGGTCTCCCGAGAATCAAAGGAACCCGAGGATCGGCAATATAATCAACGACTACGAAGTCGGCTAAAAAGAGAAATGTTCCCACTTTCATGAAAACATCCTCGGCGATGCCGGTTGGAGTAGAAATTGTTTTGTCGGCAAGTTCAAGTATCATTCAGGTCTTGGTCAAATCCGGGAGATTTAGCTATTCCCATAAGAAAAGAGGCATTAGGTTGATGCTTGCACCGAGATCGGCCAAGGCTAAGCATTCATCCATCTCTAGAAAATCATAAGGTATGAGAAATCTACCGAGTCTCCAAGTTTTTCAAGAAACTTTTTGAGGATAACCGTCGGGAAATTTTCATTCATCGGTGTCTTGATTAAGTCAATTATCTTATCTTTGTTATTGAGAAGCTTTCTAAACATTGGTGTAAATTTGGGCATGTGTAGGAGAGCATCCACGAAGCTAAGCTCGAAATGGAGATTTCTAAACATTTCCATAAATTTCAAAGTTAAAACATCATGTTCTTCACGGAGCTTCTCCTTGTTAATCCTTGAAGGATAAGGTATGGTTAGTTTGATCTTTGGAGCAACAACGGGCTCATCAATTTGAGTTTGGACCTCCGGAGGTTGGATGTTTTCGGTACTTGGGTGCACCGTATTCTTTGTCACCTCGGGTTCGTGTTCTACCACCTTAGGAAGAGAAGAAGGCGATGGTGAAACTTGAGGCCCATCATAAGAAACTCCACTTCGGGTGGTGATGGCTTTCGTATCACCTCTTAGGTTAGCAACGGTGTTGCTAGGAAGAGAACCCGAGCCCGAAGTAGAGGCGAAATTAGGATTCATGAATTTGGTAAACATCTCCGTTAAATTGGTCAGTTGGTTTTGCATGGTTTAGTTTTGGTCTTGCATATTTTTCGTAACCGCATCATTAGCCTTGATGTAGTTTTGAAAGTCATCCTTTGACACACGTTGTGTTTGAGGAGTCAGAGCTTGGTAAGCCGGAGCTTAGTAAGCCGGGGGTTGATAAATTGGACCTTGGTTGTAACTATTTCCCCGGTTTTGAATGTAATGGTTTTGATTATTTCTTTGATTGTTTTGATTGTTTTGAAGGGGAGGAAAACTAAGAGGTCGAATTTGATTTGCAACCATCAGAGGACGGTAACCGGTATTTTCTTGGTTGTAGTTAACTGCGGCGGCTTGTGAAATGTATTCTTAGATATTGTCACGATAAACGTTGCCATCGGTGGTGGGATAATTACGATAAGAATGAGCACCACCGCAAGTTACACAACTTTCCACAACCGCTTTTACGGTAGCGGGAGCTTATGATTGGTTTTTCTTATCGAGAAGCAAGGCTCTCACCATATCTTTAAGTTCGTCAACAT
>BQNB010056385.1:0-38690 GCA_026074375.1 Tanacetum coccineum | reverse complement strand
TGAAATGTAATAATTGAATACAAGTAATATTATAATAATTGTATAAACACAATTATTATGAAAATGATATTGTTATGATGTTATTAGTAATAATCACAATGAATCATAGTAACAATGTATTATCCCGTTCTTGCCTTGTTTGGTCTGATTGGTCTTGTTCTCATGTCACCAACACATTATCATACAAAGTCAATTTAACGACTTGAAGAGCTCATAATATTAACATATTAACATCCAAAGTCAATTTAACGACTCAAAGTCAAATTTAACGACTTGAAGAGCTCATAATATCAACATATTAACATCCAAAGTCAATTTAATGACTCGAAGTCAAATTTAACGACTTGTAGGATTTATTACTCTAACATTAATATCCAAAGTCAATTTAACGACTCGAAGTTAAATTTAATGACTTGTACGATTTATGAAACTAACAGATTAATATCCAAAGTCAATTTAACGACTCGAAGTCAAATTTAATGACTTGTAGGATCTATGATACTAACAGATTAATATCCATAGTCAATTTAACGACTTGTAGGATTTATGAAACTAACAGATTAATATCCATAGTAAATTTAACGACTTGAAGTCAAATTTAACGACTTGTAGAATTTATAACTTAGACATTGATTGTAATGATACATCAGATTAGCATATAGTCTGGTAAAACACTTGTATCCGTACTTTATAGCATGTATCCTCCTCACGGGTTTATGAAATAATTAAAGAGATTAAAAGTGAGGCTATGAACTCACTAAGTCATTGAAAAGTAATCACATTGTTATAAGATAAAAGAGTATGTAAAAGAGTTTGTAATGAGCATGTATCCCCCTCGCGGGTTTATAAAACATGTAAAATGAGTAAAGGCGAGGTTATGAACTTCACCTGGTAGGTAGATGTAATAAATATTCTGAAATGAAAGCTGACGACCTTATCACAATCTTAACCGGGGAATGTTGTCACACAACCTGAGTAGAATATGTCAAGTCTTAGGAAGATTGTACTCTAGAACTTTAGTTTTAAGAGTTATGAGTTTGATTATCTTTGGTTTTAAGGTTTATGAGTTGATTGAAGGTGGTTGGTTTATTGTTAATAACCGTTCGGGCCATCATATGTTAGAAGCCATTCTATAAACGTTTGAGGAGCTTGAGGGCACTTTAAATCGTAAAACCCAACTCTTAGTCAGAACGTTATATCAAGATGCGACATCTTATATGAAAGGCTCCTAGTATTGTGGTAAATTATTGCTTTCGGGGCAATGATCGGTTTTAAGCGTTTTATTCAATATTAATGAAATGTTAAGACGGAAAGGTTAATTAAAGTTATGTCATATAATGTTTTGGATATGATTTTATACTTTTTCAAAATGTTACATTTTAGACCCTGGGGTTTGGAAAATTGCAAATAAGCCCTTGGAGTTTGCATTTTTACGACTTTGGTCCTTCAACTTTGAAAGATATACCAAGTAAACCTTGGATTTGAAAAGTAACATAAATACCGCACTGGAGTTATAACTTTTGATTAAAAATGACACTTCTTAGTCCTTTTTGTTATAAGTTTCCAAAAAGTTACGATTATACCCTTTGATGATTATTAATTACAAAAATGACCCAAATTGCTTGCAAGCGTAGTTTAACATTTCATAGACTTTTATAAGTTAATAATAAAACTAAAAATATAATTTTTAACACAATCACAAGGTTTAAAATAACGGATTCGTTAAAGCTAGGGAAGTAAAATGGGTCAAATTAGGGTTTCAAAATATAAACGCGCGGGTTTTAAGTTCAAATTCCTTCATTAATCAATAAAGTGGTTATTTTAACATTATTTAAGCATTGCTTAGGATAGATTATAACAATACTTAACCATTATAACATTTAGTTTTAGAAAAAATCAAAATTAGGGTGGTTTCGGGTGTACGATTTTGGTATCAAATGGGAAAATGAGCATGATTTGGGGTTATCAAAACTTTGAAACAGGAGTTTATTAGGATCATATAAACATTTAAGGGTGTATTAGAGGTATGAAGTTTTATAGAAACACTAGGTTTGAGCTTCAATGATCAAAAATGGTGGAAATGGGTCATTTCGGGTAGTATTTCCACTCGTACGCCTTGTATCTTTACTCTGGGGATTCAATTCTTTAGGGATTTGTTCTTGAACTTCTTTAATGATCTAGGATCATATGGGAGCAAAGGTATTTATGCCTTATGGGTTTGAGGGAAAGAAGAGATGTGGTTGTAATTGGGAATGAAGGAGTTTGGGGCCCCTATGTATAGGGTTAGCAACCTTAGAGGGCATGGAACTTTGGTAACCAGGGTATGACTCATGGGGGGTGATTATGTGAGAGTCTAGGGGGTCTGAGTAAGGAAGGTATCTGCAAGGTGGAAGTTATGGAACGTTGTTTTGGGTGTAGTGGTCCGGCCCGCGGAATGAAGTAGGCCAACAGGCCTCATGTGGGCTTCATTTGAGACCAAAGAAATGGTCCATAGTCAGGTGGGGTAAACTGCTTGAGGGATTATAGAAGAGGTTCACATAATAATTTTTCACTTGAATTGGTTTAAAATGGGTCAAAATTGATGGTGAAGGGGTTCGGGCTGTTTTGGGGTTCGACTAGGGTTTCACAAGTTTTCAAGCTTTTATTTCATGTGTACTTGATTAAGGATAGTTAATATATGTAGCCAAGGTCTGATATAGGAAGGATTAACAAAGATTAGCAATTGGTTTGGGTTAAAACGGATTAGAATTGAAGAAATGAGGTCACGGGTTTGATTAGGGCACGTTTAGGGTTTTCTTGACTTTCTTGGTTTATATTTTGCATACTCTTGATTAGGAATGATGGAATACAGATCCTAGAGCTTAAATAAAGTATTATCAATGAAGTTTGATTGTTGGTTTTAGTTAAAATGGGTTGAAATTGAAAGAATAAGCCGTAGCTTGGAATTAGGGTTCATATAAGGCTTTTAGGGTTTTCTAGCTTTGTAATTCTCGTACATTGTTGAAGCAAGGATGGTTAATGATGGATAAAGGTTTGTAAACTCATTTTATGGGTTTACAATGACTCTTGGTTGCTTACTTGAGAATGAGATGGTCTGAAAATGAGTAAACGGGTCAAAATCACAATTAGGGTTTCTTGGATTTATTTCTTGTGTAATTGAAGTAGAATGATGAAATGATGATGGAATGATGTTTGAAAATGATTGATATGTTTATATAAATTAAGTTATTTAAAACTTATTGAGAGTTGGTTAGGTTAAGAAGATAAAAATGAAGAAACGTGTCATGGTTTAGAATCTAGGAATTAGGGTTTTGGCTAGATTAGGGTTTAGTGTGAAGGATTAAGGGTTAGTATTAGAGTTTAGGGTGTTTGTAAAGTGACCTTAAGGACTTGTACTTATTACAAATGAGAAATGGAGGGAAAATAACCTATTTTGAATATTGTGCATACTTTTGTTGTACATTGGGCTTTGGAAACTTGTACTTTGACTTGGAGGGAGTTTGTATTTAAATGAGATGTTATATTACTTTCACATATGCTTTAGTAGTTTGTACATTCACTTTAGATATCAACCCTTAACGGGATTAGGGTTTAGAGGTATAAGATAACGGTTTAAAGCTCGTTTTGATATAACATTGTGAATAGTACATTATAGGAATAATGTACCTTTTAAAAAGAATATGATGATATTGACTTGACATGTTATGATGTTTGCTTGACATACACGAAGATAGGGTTGCCATAGATAGGTTACGTGAGATCGTCTACTTTAGTTATGCAAGTTACATGACATACTGAGATATTGACAATACAAGTAATGTAATAAAGCAAAAAATTTCCCCGTACAATTGTGATCATAGTAAAATAAGTTGATGAAAAGTCTTAGGTTGTTATAGTCTCCACCCCTTAAAGAAATCTCTTCCCGAGATTTAATTGAAAGTTATAGTGGTATTGTTTAGAGATAAGTACTGGGTATGAATTTAGGTTAATCAAGGTCACAAGTTCACGTATGTGATGCATTTATAATTATGTTGCGCACCATAATTATAATTACCTCCTTTCACATGTCTACTTATTTTCCAAGATCACACCTCTTGATGATAGAAAATAGAATTTCTCCAGATCCTGATAGAACCTGGGTGGATGGAATACGTTGTGCTACTCAGATCGTAAGAAATTGTTATTCATTAACCTTTAAAAGTCAACATCAAATAAGAATGCTATCACAAGTCTTTGTCAAAATTTTCATACCTAGTGGTATTGAAATCATTTGACATTGCATAGATTCTTGTGTGTTTCCTTGTTATTACGTTGTAAAATATAATAGAGAATTTTAGTATACGAAGATCATGGAATGAGTGATGTTAAGGAATGATTATGAATTTGTAAGAGTATTGCTAATCATGTGAGATATAGATTTTTGGAATGAATGGATGATGAAGGTAATAATGATAATGTTTAAGTGAAGAAAAGGAAATTATTTGCACAAACAGATTGAAAGAGACTTGTTTGTACATATGCTATATATTTAAGCCGACTTATTTATAATTAGTCACTTACAAAAAGAAGCGTTCAACTCCTTGTAACTGAGAATTTATAAATTCATAGTTCGGAGGTTTATAATTTCCTTATTCAAATGAAGAAGTGACCTAATTCATTTCAATAAGATGATCATAAATCGTCTTACCTAAGCATAAAAACACGATATGATAATGTGTAGAAAATGATATGATCATGAATGGTTAGATAATATTGAGATGTTGATTGTACTGACGCCCATATAATCGAGGCTGATAATAAAGGTATAGGGAGAGTATTCAGTGTTGAACATAATGGAATTTGACAAACGATGTCGAGTTTTGATATCACCAGATAACAAGATGTAACAGAATCACACTTTATTATTTCATGGATACCTTTACATATGAAACTCTAAAAAGAGTTGATACTTATGCTACGTATCTCGTAGTAGAATTCTAGATAAAAGTAACAAATGACAAGGATTGTAGCTTGATGATTGGGGTTTTTAGATTGAAGAAGATTCTGATGAGAGTTGAATATCCTCGAGAGTTATTTTTAGGGTAGAAATCCTAAAGTGAACAAAATTAAGCTCATCCCTAAGTATGTTTTCCTGTGGCCCTGTTGTTTGCTTTTGAGCATTGATTCGCATAATGTCCTTTCTTTCCACAGGCATTACAAGTTACGGATATGGTTTGAAGATTGTTTCTAGTGGTTGGTCTTTTGTTTCTGCAGTTCTTGGTCAGATGTCCTATCTTGTTGCAAGTCCGACACTTGACAGTACAAGGACCTATGTGATGTAGGGTGCATCTTTCACACAAAGGACGATTTCCAGTATACCCATTGGTGGCAGTATAAGTCCTGAAGGTTTCTTGCTTCCTATTCTGCTGCTGGTGGTGATCATTGTTACGGTTGTTATTGTTATAGTTATTCTGATAGTTGTTGTTGATGATGTTTCCCTTATCCTCAAGCTTTCGTTTACGGTCATTAGCTTCTTGCACAGAATCATGCTTTATTATCTGATCCATTAACCTCTGGGCTATGTTGATGGCTTCCTCCAAAGTTTGAGGCTTCGAGGCAGTAACGTTTCCTTCAATACTTCTAGGTAATCCATTGATGAAGACTTCCATAAGTTTCTCGGCTTGCCCACTGCATTACAACTGTGGTTAGTACTAGCTATTCCAAAACAACACCTTTATTTTATCACAAAAATTCATTTGAGCTTATTAGAAAGTAGATGATCTAGTGAATAAAACTTGATACCTGAGATAACAAACAACTATTAAACAGACAGACTTTATGAGCTTATACGAAAACAATCAAATATGCCAAATCATTAAAGCTACTTACCTAGTTAAGCTACTATTATTGTATTTTTATTAATAAATTATAAGACATTATGAAGAAAAAAAACTAATAATAAAAGCTTATCAAACTTGAAAACAGATACTCAAATCATAACTTAATAAGCATAAAAACAAAGATTTTTAAGCAAAAAAAAAAAAGCAATAGAATAAGGCAGTATTAAGGACAGATTTAAACTTGAAATTAAGGAGCAGAAAAATAAATGAAAACTTACAAATGTTCTTAGCTAAACAAAGGCTTAAATTTCTCAAAGAGCTGTCAACAAGCTCCTAGCTTATCTACAAGGATAAGCAGTAAATTCCAATAAGCTCTTCTAGAGTAAGCTTATCATCCAAAGTATGCTAAGAATCCCTAAAGCTTAGGTAATAATCTGATTTTAAAGAATTTGAGTATAATGATAATTTGACTCAAACAGGCCAAGCTAGAGACATAGAGATGCTTATAAGAGTACTTGTGAAACAGTTGAACAAATAGCATTTGAGATATATAAAAGCTTATTTATAGTAAATAAATCTATTGTAAATAAGTAAACTATATTTTATTGATTTACTACTGAATACAAACTTTGAAAATGACAAATTAACAAGAGCAAGTTCATGAAAATTAAAATTTACTTAACTACTAACAACAAAAAATAGAAAAGAGGAGATATCGTATGTGTGTGAGGCTTGCTCACTAATTATATAGCCTTGAGAGTGAAGCTTCTAGGAGTCATATCATCCGCGCCGTCCACTCATTCCAAGGTGATAATCACGACCCATTTACATTAATTTACTAATCATTGGATTCGCCATTCATCAACCGTGTGGATAAATGTTGAGCACACGAAAAAGAATACCGGATTACCAATAGTTGCATATCCGTATGTCAGCAACCTTGTTGTGCTTCTTTTGGATAGAATTATTAAAAAAAAAACCTTATCCTTAGTGTGTATATTTCATAATATCGCGCGTGTCCCTCCCAACTTGTGTATCATGGCCAATAGAGCGATGTGTGACACAACTCTGCCAACAGACATCGTAAGTAAAACCGTTGGTAAGGCGAGATCATAGAGCCAACATCATCAGGGCAATTTTTAATTACCGTCCGGACCCCTTTGATTTTGACGGAAGTTTAAATTGCAAGATATGATGAACAGTAAAAACAAATTCACGCAGACGCCTTTTTCTTTCTTTTTATATTTTTAGTATTTTGTTTGACCTTAGGTGTGTGAGGTTGACATGTGGGTCCTGGGATATTATAAAACTGAATTTTGGCCGGGTGGATGAGGATTGGGGCTTGGTATATAAGTAGGTTGTGTTATAAAGTGAATAACACCGTTATCACTCTTTATATTAAGAAGGAGATAACGGTGTTTAAGAATCATTGGAGTGCGGGAATATTGGTGAAATCGGTTAAGACAGTTTAAGGGCATTTTAGGTATTATGATGATTTTGTCTTTTTTTTTGTGGTTGAACAATGTTGACCAAGAGTTGACTTTATTGACCATTGATAGCAATCTTCTGGCTCTTTTGCACTCTTTCCGTTCCCGTGTCTGTGTTTGTCCGCTTTGACCATTTTCTTATGATTTTTTGCATTATCCGTACCTACACATTCACAAACAAGAAAATACACAAATACAGGTGTATTATTGCACATTTTGATCATTTAAGGGCCATTTTGGATATAATAAAGATATGTGATTTCTCACATATCAGTTATCATCTGAAAAAACATGCCCCTGTGAACTCACGGTAAGTCTTCTCAACGACAATGAAATTGACTTTAGAATATCGTTTGATGAATCCGACGATGAAGATTACACGGTAATTTATGATGAAAATTCATTTTCCTATAAAATAATTTCTGTCAACAATTTAAAAAGGGATTCTAAAAATGAGAATAAAGTCAATGCCTTTGTTTCCATCACCCAAGCCTTAGGTCAGTTATTCTAATGATTTAGACTTCTTTAAAGATTTTAAGAATTAATTTCCAGCCGTTGTTTACAATGATGCTCTGACGTCTAAATTAAATTTCTTAACTGAACCTACTATAAGTCCTGAACATATCGATGAATTTGATTTAAAAACTGAAACATCATTGTTCGATTGTGATGAAGAGGAATAAAATGTTATTTACTTTAATGGTCTATTTCCTTTTAACGTAATTTATGATAGATGAATTCAAATCGGATACGGACAATGATAATGATAAAATTGATATTGAGCAATCTTCGGGGAATTTATCTGTCAAACCATTACCTGATGTAATAAATACGGATGTTGGTGCCTATTCACAAGGGTTAAATAAGCTTTTGGAAAAAGTCATGATACATCTTTAAAAAAATTCAAAACTAAAATTTCAATCAAGGAATTAAATTTTAATATCTTGGCTTGTAATTATCTTATCAAAAGGATGCTAATAAATCTTATTAAGAATTTATATGTGCCATTTGGCATCCCGTTCGAGCCCAAATTGTTTTATAAGGATAGGATTAAATTGGGGCAAGTCTAACTTAAAAACTTTTTTATAAACAAAAGTACTTCCTGGGAGGCAACCTAGTTGTTTTTAAATTTTTTGAATTGTTTTCAAATTGTTTGCACGATTTTGTCTTTCCAGACACTCCATACTATGTATCCAACCCCTATGGATATGCCATATGGACCTGTCTGGATGTTATCAGTCCTTTAATTCCAGTATTTAATTTCTAGTACTTTAAAACTTTAATTGTTTTTGCAGGTTGCCATACGGCGTATCTTTGGGTTTGGGATACGGCGTATTGAATACCTGTAAAGTATATGTGTATACTAACCATTGTGCACCTGAGATAGAATTGCACGGTTTTTCCTATAGTATTATGCAAGACCTTGCTGTAATGAAATCAACTTATTGGTGAAGGTATACTCTGATAATGACGTGTGTTGAACTCATATGGGTATTTTGAAGCCCTCTTTGACACACCGTTTGCTACAGCACTCAACTTGGAAAATCATCCCGAGCAAAACATTAGGGGAGTTCATCATTCTTATTCTATTTCCAATTTTCTTTATTGTTTTATCTATACAACGAGGACGTTGTATAATCTAAGTGGGGGGATGGAGAATTAGAATGCCTACTTGTCCTTTCTTTTACAAATAACATGCTAATATGCTTAAATTATGCAAAAATTAAAAACAAATTCTAGCATAACTTTTGTAAAAATTACTAGTTTCATGACCTCGCGCACTATAACCCTTAATGCCAATTTATGAGAATAAGCCTATTCCGTTTCTAAACGTTTACTAAAAATTCCATAAAAAATATAAGTGTGTCGGTGATGTAGTGGACTTTAGAACTTGGCTTGGTATATCACTCGAGACCACAATGATGAGTACTATGGATTTAGATGGAGAAACATTTTTAACTGGTAAATTTCTAGGAATACACCAAAAATCCTAAATGTTGTAAAATTAACTAACTACACTAGTTAGTTAAAATCCTGTGTAACCCTTTGTTTACTCTCACTTTAAGAGTAACATCCCCTAGAAAAACCTGTTGAGCCATTCCTGTCTTTTTTACACCATATGTCTATTTCGTGACACCTTTACACCTTAGCCTGCCCTGTAGATTAAGCCTACTTTAATCAAGTTTTTTTGGTAAAACTGTGAACTTTATTACCAAACCAGAGATATCTTACAAGTTATGAAGTTATGGACATTACCCATAAACTTCATTCAATGAAAATTAAATACAAATATCAAATACCACTATCTTAGACAATACATAATAAGAATCAATACAATATCTATGATACTGAACCAACATAAGCCAAAGTAGCTTATATCAGTTCAATCTTCTAGTCTTTTAATCCTCAAGTCATTGTAACTAAGGAAAAGAACTAGGCATCCATGGAGAAACCAATTGCCTTTGCTACATTTCCTTTCTTAAAACACTCTCCCTAGGTTCATGAACCATAGGGCTCCTTGAAAAAGGCATCACAAGACAGAGTAAAACTCCTGATCTTTAACTTGTTTTTATTCTTTACTGAGATCCAATACCAATGAGCTACATTTCCTATAAAATGCATCACTCAAAGGATAGGAGTTACTCAGGGAAACAATCCCACTTGACTACATTTCCCTAACTGCTTCAAAATCCTTAGAGACCTGGATATAGCTAAGGCATCAATCACAGCTGGATTCACTATTGTATGGAAACCTACTTTAATGCCATATGACATTGCATCCAGGGTACACCACTATGTTAAGCTACTACCTCTAACAACAGTAGGATAAAATCAAACACAAGTTCCCATATTCAAGGTACAAGGCCCTCTACTATTCTCTATAGGCTGCTGCTATGATATCCAGCCATATACAGCAACTCCATTTACTATGCAACATACCATATAAAGAACATTTTTACCAGGGATGAAAATGGTGTAACCCAAACACCCTGGTAACCAACACACTTCATTTCTTTAGATTCTTAAATTGGATGCCCTATGTTTCAGTAACAATTCTCACAGCATTTGAGTCTTTAACATTGATGTTCATTAGCTTTAGTCTAATGGTTTCATTGATTTTAATAATAAGAGCACTAGAATCACTTTTTTCTCCTCTAAAAATCCTGTGATTTCTTTCTTGCCATATGTTGTATACCACTGCAGCAAGACTTAATCTTCTAACAACACTCCAAATATTGTTCCCATTCTTCATTCCAATTAGAGTTTGTACAATTACTTCCCATACAAATTCAATCTTCCTTAGGTTCAAATTTTCAGCAACTTCTATCCACACTTTTTTTGAGTATTCACATAAGAAGAAAAGGTGATCATGTGAGTCTTGAGTTGTGTTACACAAGGGACATAAAAGGTCCTTTTGATTGCTCCAAGCCATGATTTTATCCTGTGTTGCCAGTCTTTTCTTCATTACAAGCCACAAGCAAAAGGAGTGTTTGGGAATACACTACTATGTCATACCAGTCAACTCTGTTATTATTAGTACTCAAGTACTCCAATACAAGTCTAGGATGAAAAGGTAAGAATTTGTTGCCATGCCTCCATTTGACAATATCCTTTTTACCAAGAATTATCATAGGAGGCCTAATGTTCATCACTTCAAACTCATTCCTATTCCATTCATCACGCCAATTCCACTCACCATTGACCATCATACTGTTAATACCTATCATCTTAGGGATCCTTGCATTATATAGGTCCCTATTAGTTACTTTGTTAATAAGCAGACCATCATCATGCCATCTGTCATACCACATAAGGATATTGCTTCCATCCCTAATTTTGAATTGAAAATTATGAGCAATTTTGTCTCTAATTTTAAGCAGACATTTCCAGTTCCATCCATCCTTCTCATTCCATTGCACACTCCATATACTAGCATCTTTTAGTCTTACTACATGGATCCACTTGACCCACAAAGAATCCTTCTTTGATGCTATATTCCACAGATGTTTAGCCAGTAAAGCTTCATTCTATTTTTCAAGATCTTTGACCCCAAGACCTCCACAATCTTTAGGCTTACAAACTTGCTTCCAAGCAACTTTAGGTTTCCCTCTAGCAGATTCACTATTACTCCAAAGGTATCTTTTCAGGATGCCATTGATTTCTTTAATTACAGTTTTAGGGATTTTGAACATAGGGGCCCAGTAAACACTAATGGCTTCCAAAACAACAGCAATAAGCATCAATCTGCCTGCATAAGAAAAATATTTGTATTTCTAGTCTCTAATTTTCTTTTAATCTTGTCTCTGAGGCTTTTACATTTATTGATTCCAAGTTGCTTGGTAATTAGAGGAAGTCTAAGGTATTTAGTTGGTAATGATCCTTCTTTAAACTGCATAACCTTCATAATCCTCTCTTTTTCTACTGCATTCAAACTCCTAAAGAACAGAGAACTTTTATTTAAGTTTAGATGAAGGCCAGGTATATTACTAAATTCCTCAATAGCTTCTTTAACAATACTCACAGATATTGCATCACCATGACAAAAATCATCAAATCATCAGTAAAGCATAGGTTAATCAGCTAAAGATCATTGCATCCCTTGTGATATTTAAACTCAGTTCTATCCCTTACCTTCCTCTAAATTATCAATGTGAGAATTTCCATGACAAGGGTAAATAGATAGGGGGACATAGGGTCACCTTGCCTTAATCCTCTACCCCCTTTAAAATACCCATGTCTATCTCCATTTATGCATATAAAGAAACCAACAGTTCTCACACACACCATAATCTATTTAACCATTCTACTATGGAATCTAAATTTTACTTAAATTGTCTCTAAGAAACTCCAACTTATAGTATCATAAGCTTTTTGTAAGTCTATCTTCATAGCACATCTCTTTGGACCATTCTTCCTTCCATATCCTCTTAGGATTTCTTGGGACAACATTATATTATCCTAAATTACTCTTCTAGGAATAAATGCACTTTGGTTGTTCTGAACCAATTTAGCCAGCCCACTTTTGATCTTATTTGTTATAATTTTGCTTATTCATTTGTAGACCACATTGCAACAAGCAATGGGTCTAAAATCATATACCTTCATTGGAGTTTAGATCTTAGGAACAAGAGTGATAAGTGTAGCATTCAGCTCCCCCAACATTTAACCAGATAAGAAGAATTCTTTGATGGCTTCACAAACATCTTTCCTAATAATGTTCCATGCTTTTTTGAAAAATACATAACTATAGCCATCACGCCCAGAGGCCTTATTGTCTCTAATATCAAACAAAGCATTCTTAATTTCATCATCAATCACCTCTCTTATCATTATATTTGCTTCATCCTGAGTTAGAATATTATTGAATAAGCCACTAGAGTCACTTATATCAGAAACATCGGTAGCATTTCCTAAGAACTGTTGAAAGTGCTTAAGAAACTGTTTGGGAATGTATCCTCCTTCAAAAAGAGTACCATTTTCATCTCAAATTGAATGGACCCTATTTCTTCTTCTTCTGCCCTTGATGATTTTGTGAAAGAATGCACTATTCTTATCACCCTCATTGAGTCAATCAATTCTAGCTTTTTGAGCTAAAAGCTTTTCTTCATCTTTGACCGCAATACAATATTCCTCTATAATTTCAATAGATTTTTTCCTAAGGTTTTGATCATGAGGATTCTTTTCAACTGTAGCTTGGCTTTCTTTCAATAATTCCCTCAAATTTCCAACTTTGACTGTTAGATCTCCATTCTTCCAATTCATTTTGTTCAAAATAGGTTTTAAAGCCTTTATTTTCTTCACAAGACTATACATTTTGTATCCCTGAATATTATTGTTCCATTGCTTGGGCACTTCAGAATTGAACTCAGGCTTATAAATGACTTTGCTTTCTTTATCCCACATGAAGGAATGACAAGTGTAGCAGGAGAATGATCAGATATCATGAAGGGTAAGAAAATAGCCTGGCTTCTTGCAAAGTCTTCATGAAAAGATTCAGAAACCATGACTCTATCAAGCTTCTTCAGCACACTATTGTCAGGGTTCTTCAGGCTTTTGGTCCATGTATAAAAGAATCCAGTGCTTCTAATATCCTCTATTTCAATTAGATTGATACAGTCTTTAAATTCTTGCATTTCTTCATTTATAAAAGATCCACCACTAGAATGTTCATCCACATTCAGAGTAACATTCAAATCTCCTAAAAGAGCCCAAGGATGATTATTACTTACTCTTTTATGCATATACAGTTCTTTCCACAGGATTTTCCTTTCCTCTTTATTGTTAGAAGCATACACAAAGGTGCAATAGAATTTCACATTCCCATCAATACTTTCAATCTGACACAGGATTGCTTGCCTTGAAATTTGAATCACATGCATTCTGACACTAGCAGGGTTCCAGCACAAAACAATCCTACAGCTATTCATGCTATACTGAGTATTTGATATCCATTCCCAACTTCCAAACAACTTATCACAGACATCTTTAATCTTTTTTGCTTTTAGATGTGTTTCAATTACTGCACAAACTTGAAGCCTTTCTTCTCTTATGAATTTTAATACCTCTTTTTGCTTATTCCCATTATTCATTCCTCTGATGTTCCAAGAAGCTATTTTGAATTCCATCATGGTTGGTTCAGCACATTCTTTCCCCTTCCAACAATTTCATTGGCACTTACATTCCTTTCCAATTCACACACTTCTTCAATAACATCTTCTTCAATAATGTCATCATTCTCCTTCCATTTTTCC
The DNA here is from genome assembly GCA_026074375.1 of Tanacetum coccineum. NCBI lineage: Eukaryota > Viridiplantae > Streptophyta > Magnoliopsida > Asterales > Asteraceae > Tanacetum > Tanacetum coccineum. Next base: position 24,632 of record BQNB010056385.1, on the reverse strand, counting down.
TTAAAGTACTTAATCATGTCCTGTGACCAATTTTTGATTTCTTGAACACTTGGCTGAATTTTCTTTGTTATGTATTGATCAACAATGATTCTGTCCTTAAGGATTCTGATTTCAGTAACATCATCTTCAGGGAGAGTATCAAGGATTGAATATCTATTGGCAGATTTCTTCATTTCTTCAAATTCTTTATTTTTAAGAGGCCATTGTTTCCTTCCATCATTATTGTTTTCCATATTGCTCTCCTTCCCTTGCTCAGAGGTCTCCCCTTGCTTCTTTCTATACTCTTGTCTCTTATTCACAACTCCAGTCCATCCATTTCTGTTGTTTCTAATACTGTCTGCTTTTTCATTAGTTGACTTTCCTTTATCTCTAACATAATTCTGATAATAGCCAAAGTTCTTATCCCTTTTATATGCTCCATTTTCATTTATCACACTTTTCTTCTTTATTTGCTCATCTCTTCTGACTTTTTCCAATTCCACTTCCTCATGAGTTTTAATTCTTTTGGAACATCCAGCATAGTCATGGCCAAAGACTTTACAATGAGAGCATGCAGCAGGTTTCCAATCATATGAAACCTTAACTTTCTTTGTCCCTTTTATCTTATTTTCACTATCCCTATACTGCACTTCAATAACACTTTTGAATTCCTTATTGGCATCCATTTCAATCAAAACTCTAGCAAAATCAGTTCTACCCATTCCACTATGACACATGGATGCAGTCATTGCATCCATGATTAGTGGGATTCCCAAGCTGCTGGCCAAGGCACTAATACCATCAGTACTCCATGCTTCCAAAGGGACTTCAGTCATTCTCACCCAAACAGGGAGTTTACAATGCTCAGCTTTCTGCATACCAATCTCTGGATTCCATTTTTGCACAATCAGGGGTCTATTATTAACCATCCATGGTCCTTTATCAATTATAGCTTGCATACCCTCTTTATTGTTAAACTTGAATAAGCATGTACCATCATTATTGACTCTAATGTCCCTTACACCATACTTTCCCCACATTCTTCTAATGTTATACCTCAATTCATTTGGAGCCATCCTATATCCAACAAAGTATCCACTTACAGTTAAGTTCCATCTTTCACTACCCTTCTTCACAATCATCTCATCAAATATTACAACTTCCACACCATTCTCATTAATCTCAGTAGGTTTGTAGTTTAATTTCTTTGGTGCTTCATCCTTTTAACCATATTTACATAGGATTCATTTTTAGTGGTTTTGGTTATGGTATCATTCACTTTCTCATTATCCTTGTTATCAACATCTTTCATATCATCACTATTATCATTCAGAATTTCTACCTCAGGTTCCAGATTAGATAGAGAATCAGTACCTATGTCAGTAGCATCTGATTTTCTCCCATTGTAGTGATCCTTATCCCTGTTAGCAAACACTCCTGATTCATCACCAACTCCATTTTCATCTTCACCATTATTCAATCCAACCTTCTCAACCCCAATTTCCTTTGTTTCATTCTCTGCTCCTTTATCATTTTTCTTCTGGCTTTGATTTTCCATTACATGATCCACAAATTTACTAGGGATTTTCTTTTGCCTTCTAGATGATCTATTATTGGATGCCATTCAATCAGAACAAAAAACAATTGGAAAATGCAAAATTAGGGCTAATAACACCTAGAAAATCTTCAGAACCATATTGGTTACATCAATCAGCATTTCTCAAAGCAAAATTTTGAACTCTGTTTTAGGCGCCAAAAGACGTCATCACCAAAGATTCAAAAACTGCTGGGGATTTGATAAAATTGACACCAAACGATGCACAATGAATCACTGATCATGAATATAGTAATTGATTAGAAATTTAGGGTGAATTATAATAGGGATTGAAGCTTTTTGTGTTTTTTAATGGTAGATTTTTGGCGGGAAAATGGTTAGAGGAGAGAGAGTTATTACACAGCTAGTTCCCTGTTACTATTCTACTTTAATCAAGTTGCTAGTTTCTTTTGTGTAAAATTTTGTATTTCCCGTGTCAAAGTGAAATTTTCTATCTCTGTTATGGTTGGGAATTTGGACAATGCAATTGGAAAATTTATAGCTCGTATATTTTGCTACTTTCGCGATTATGTATTATGTCCGAAGAAGAAATGTTGAAGAAAAAATTATCTGAAAAAATTATGATTGTGAAGACGGTAAAATTGCATCGAGGTTTATGTTATGAAAAAATGGAAAAATAGAAAATGCATCAAAAAAAGAGAAGGAAGTTTTATAGTCAGTTCGTTAAACTTAAACCAAAGAAATTCTTGGAAGGATCGATTATTCGTGGATTAAAAGTCAACGATGTATAGTTTGTATTAAGTGGCCGATATCATCACTTTTGTAAAAGTATGTAAGTTTGGGATGTAAGGGAAGTTGACCGTTATGGGAACGCCAACTTAGGTTCTCTTTGTCATCTCTATGATCGAGGCATTTGTAAATATTTCGAGTCTTTGTCATGAAACGGTCAGGGAAAAGTTAATAGCAACTACCTTATTTGTTTAAAGCTTAATCTATTTGTTTTTTGAATTTTATTTAACAACCATTTACTTCTCATTCCTAGTGATATACCTTTGGTTTTACTCGAACGAGGTTGGAGTGAGTCATGCATGTCTATTCAGTCGTTATGGCCATGTATGCGTGATTTAGCCGCCTTGTTGGTTTACGACTGTTGGTGAAAACTAGAAGGTCCCTACCCTATATCATTCTTCATCTTAACCTTTAGTTAAGCTCGAATGAAGATGTGTTCGAACACATATGTCTATTCCCTCGTTACGGCCGTGTATGTGTGATTCAGTTGCCTTGTTGGGGTGGTACTATCGGTGAAAGAGTGTTAGAATGATTAACCCTTAGCCTTTAATAAAACCCAATTTACCTTTTGACTTGTTTCTCCTTAGCTCTAGTGGTGGAGATGTATATCCTTGCCAAGCTTATGATACGAAGCTAATCTGGACCGAGCAATTAAGCGTACCACTTAAATGTTACACCCTAGATTAGTTGAGTGATCTGAATGATTTCATTTTCATATTTTGTGAGGTGCTTGGTCTTGTATAGGTGATTAAAACAAAAGAAGTGCTTAAACGGAAAAATCCTTGACTTTAGTTAGGATACATTTTCAATATAATCTAGAGTCTACTTGAGGACAAGTAGGATTCAAGTGGGGGGATATTTGATTACATCAAATAACGTCACATTTATACCATCATTTATCCTGAATAAGTTAACCATTTTTGTATAATTATTGCAAGAATGTGTACTTAATTGTTTAAAAGTGTTATATGCAGTAATTGAGGAGTGATTTGTGAAGACATGCTAAAAGGCGCATATTTTGGAGCTAAAACGAAGACATTTGAAGATTAACCCATACTGACCAATACGCCGTATCCAGGAAAAGAGATACGGCGTATCAGCACCAAGTCTTCACAAGAAAACGCGTATTCACAATACCTAATACGACGTATACACCTTCTGCCATACGCTGTATATATGAAGATAACTATTCAGAGATACAAAAATAGTATATTTTGGGAATGTATATTATACTGATATTAAACTTTGCGCGCACTCCAAGGGATACAACCTAATACGCCATATTGGGCTAGCCCAATACGGTGTATCCAACATTTTTTAGAGGTTATAGATAGAAAACTCAAAAATAAGTTTTCAGCGTGCAATATCATATTCCTTATGCCATACTCACAAAAGACGAATTTCTGAAAGAGAAGAAGAGCTACCAAGGTCAAGCATCGATCACGAATCCATAGAAGACATCGTGTAATTTTTACTCTCTTCATTATTCGATTTTAATTGTTTGGTTACACTTGTATAATTACAATGATTGTAGGCTAATACCCTCGGGTATTAGCCATCTTAATGAAAGTTCAATGTTTGGTTTGTTTTAAAAATCGATTTCTTAATTTATCGTTGATTGTTTAATTATGTTTATCAACTAATACTTGTTTATGTGCTTGAATATGAGACCTAACATTCAACTGGGTCAAGTGATACCAAAAAAGTAATCTAGATACTAGGATAGCTCTCCATATCCTGTTTTATATTACTGGACCGATAGGATCACAAATAACGTTCTATCTTTACCTTTGAATTATGAGCTTAGTAGGACCGGTAGGTGACCCATAATGTTCTCGTAATCATGTTCTTAATTAATTGGTAAAGACTTGAATAGTGGACTACCAGTAAATAAAACACCGTCAAGCAATAAGTAGGTAAAGTCCCGATGGGCTAGGGTTTTAACAGGATCACCACTTCTTTGATTCCCTAAGATAGATTATAATTAAACTAAAGGATGCTTTATGCGGATGCGTTAATTATGACAGGATTAATCGTGTCTAGGTCTTAGGATGATGTCCCGCCTAAGTCTTAAGAATGATATGCCGCTTCGAGATAAGTAAATCATTGCACTAAAACAAACAAACCAACATTAAACTGGATTTAATATGGCTATTACAGTCTTCTATCATTTGGCTTGTACCGCTTTTCTATCTTCTGATTTTCTTCTTTTGCGTTTATTGTGTGCTGAATTGATATTTGTCACCACTAAACATGTGTTAGTCTCTCAGGGTGAAAACCCCCCATATCTGTTAGAAGCATATATATCATAGGTTTAACAAGTAATTAGAATTAACATAACTAGAGTAATTAAAATACTGATAGATTATAAGGTTAATAACCTCGCTCTTAGTGTTCGACACCTTACTTATCACAAAACTCCACCCGATCGGGTACACTACCCGTGAAAGTGTTGTTTTAGGATATTTCGGCTAAATATAAATGTAAAACTTGGTAATTAATAAATTGACCTTACACGACAGTACATGAATATGAAGTTCTAAAAAGAATTTCATTTCCCTCATTAAGGACATTTCAAATCTAATGTGCATCAATTTTTCAAACTTTTTAGAAAATTTTGCGTTTGTAGACCTGGAAATTATGTTATCTACGTTAATTTCCACAAGTAGAATGTCCTCCCTGTATCTTATCGTGAACAGAGTGGGGTCGATAGTTCCTTTAGTGAAACCCGTGGATATCCGGAATGTCGAGAGTTCATCATACCAGGCTCTGGATGATCAGGATCAATGAACCCGTCTGGCTGACTAACATATACCTCTTCCTTCAGTGGACCATTAAGAAAAGCCGTTTTAACGTCTATCTAGTAGATAGGAAAAGATTTGTGTGCAGCGTAGGCAATGAAAATCCGAACTGCTTCCAAGCGAGCGACTGGTGCAAAAGATTCGTCATAATCAATATCATCTTCCTATCGATATCCTTTATCTACAAGTCATGCCTTATTGTGAATAACAATTTTGTCTTCATCTTTCTTGGTTTTCCACAACCACACATGATTAATCACTATCTTTCTAGAGGGTTTGTCAACAAGTTCCCAGACTTTGAGTCTGTCAAATTAATAAAGTTCTTCTTTCATTGCTTAGATCCATGCGTGATCAGCCATTGCTTCCTTAATGTTTGTCGATTCTGTAGTACTCACGATGAGCGCGATCATGCACATTTCAGGATATGTAGCAAGTTGTCATCTTGTTTGCACAGGCTTTGATGGATCTCCACGGACTTGTTCTAATGGTTGATCTTTAGTCCAATGGCAGTCGAAACAGTATCGTTGGTAGAATGTATGCATGTTTAAAGTATCAACATTTCATGAGGAAGACTCAGCAACTTCTGGTTCCGTTGGAGCAAAAGGGTTGATAAATTCGTATTCTTCAAATGGTGCATTTTTTGCTTGATCATTGCTATTGTTTGCCTCAGCATTGACATTTGTTGGTAGAGTTATCGGTTCTTCTATAGGTTGAACATTCACTTTTGGTAGTGTATCTTGTTGTTATGAATTATCAGAGAGAGCGAAAGACTTTGACACACTGTTATTTCCTGTAGTGAAATATTCTTCGTACATAGGACTGAATAGTAAATCTAACTCTTGTAATGACGGAGCTGTTGTGTCTGTTGAAGGAGAAACATTTGGAACCAGCTTTGAACTTTAAGGTTCATTGATGTGGCTTGAATCCCGAGTTACGTACTGTTAGGAACATAAGTCTTTTGTAGTTAGGGCGAGGGGCCAAAGTTGTCATAATTCGACGCCATTGACATTTCCTTGATTTCATCAAAGTTGATAAGAATGGATTCATCTATTAATCTGGTCCTCTTGTTGTAGACTCTATATCCCTTTGACTGGGTAGAATATCCCACAAAAATGTACGAATCCTATTTTTCCTTCATCTTGCCAAGGTTTTCACCATCTTTGACTATGTAACATGTGTAGCCAAAGATGTGAAGGTGTTTGAGAGTAGGTTTCCTGTCATTGATGATGTGATAAGGTGTCTTTTCGTGTCTGGAGATGATGAGATATCTGTTCTGGGTGTAACATGTGGTTGCTATTGCTTCAGCCCAAAAGAAGAGTGGAAGTTTTGAAGCTGGAAGCATTGTTCGAGCAGCCTCAACCAGAGTACGGTTCCATCTTTTGAAAACACTATTATGTTCAGGTGTTCGAGCAATTGATTTTTGTGTTCAATTCCTTCTTCTTTACAGTATGTCTGTAAAGTCTTGTTTAAGAAATCAGTTCCTTTATCGGTGTGAACAGTAATCACTTGAGCTTGAAGATTTCGTTAAATCATCTTGAGAAAGTCTTTAAGTCCTTTTGGTGTCTCATCCTTGGATCTTAGAAAATGAGTCCACGTGTATCATGAGTAGTCATTGTGACACCCCACAAATTTTTGATTAGTATTTTAGCCGTTTCCGTTTGGTAATTTGAAAATTTAATGTTTCGTTTAATTTTTATGGGTAAGCGGGAAGTTGTTTCGTTATTTATTAAGAATCGTTGCCGAAAGTGATCCTTGCATCCAATCATCATAGTCTTTCATCAGTAGATGCGTTATTACATTTTTAATTGATATTTAAAATTTTAGAAATTTACGTGAAGTCGTTATTCGTTTTCATTATTTACGAGGTTCGTGTTTTACTTAAACTATATGTGCATGCATGGCTAGTTATGAAATTAAATCACCATAACCATGATGCTCCTAGAAAGTTGGAGACTAAATTGGTCCCCCTTCTCTTGCTTTTCCTCAACCGAATACATGCACACCAACACACTTAGGATGCCAAAAGTTTGAAATCAAATCAAGAGACAAGCTTCTTGCAATTTGGCACAAGGACTAGTACTCACAAGGAAATGATTGGAAGATCATTTTGGTCCCCCTTGATCTTTTCTCCTTGTCATCGGTACCATACACCCACACACACTCATGATTTCAAATTTTGCTTACAAGTTAAGCTAGTGGTCCTTTAAAACCCATTTACATTCTTATCTCTCATTCATTCACTTCATAAGAGAAAAACACACATATTTCTTCTTTGGCTCTCTCATAGCCGACGCCTACAAACACACATACATTCATCATATTTTCTCATTTTTGATCAAAAACCTTTGAAGACCTTGAAGTTTTAATGATCGATTAGATATCTGGGTAGTTTAAAACACAACATTTGTGTTGTTCTTAGTTTCTTATCATCTTCTCGTCGCGTTTTCTTGTAACTCATCTCTTCTTTTTCATAAATGAGTTGTACTTTTGCATTCGTATGATCATTCCGAACAAGGTGTACAAAGCGGATCGTTGTGAAAATCATTATCTATTTTTTCTATAAAATTACAAGTCTCAAAGTTTAATCTTTTTATTTATAAATGGAAGAACATGAAAGGTAGTTGTACTTTTGTGTTTAAAAGTTGATGCGTATTTTCTTTTAAAATATATTTTTATCAAGTTTTAAATTTATAAAACTCGATCTACCTAACGACGTACTAACGGGCAGAGAACCCGATCGTGGGTAGTATAGAATGTAAATCCGAGGTCGTCCCAAGAGCTAAGGTGTAATTATTTTTAATTTGAAATGTCACGTTTCGAAAATGGTTTTTGATTTTAATTGAAAGAAATTGAAAGATATTTCAAGAAGATAAATAACTAAAATTAAAAGGATAGGAGATATCAAGAGAGAAAATTTGCTAACCTAGTTACTTCATTACTATTGTTATGAAGACAATTTCTTGTGCAATGTCAAACTATGGTTTCATTACTGGTTTCTAAGGTCGATAGACTTGAATGTGCATATACAGTCTATCTTATACTTCGTGCGATTCCGAATCAGTCCCGAATCATCTAGGAGATAGGTTATCTAGGTTGCAGTGATTAATCCCAACTATTCCCAAAATATATCTAATAACCTATAACGATTATTAACCCCCTTTAAAAGAGTTCCTGTGCTTTTTAAGTATCGAGTGATTGCTGCAGTGACTAGTCAGTTCCTACACTAGGTAAAAAGTTAGTGATCCTCCCTAATACCCATTGGATCCCATCATGACAATGTAATCTATTAATGGGGTAAACTAGGTCCAAACCACCCGTACTACCAAAACTAAGGGTTACAGGATAGTCAAGGAATATCTAATGAAACCATAATTCAACAAGAAACAATCATAACAAAAGTAAATTCATAACAAGGCTAGCACTCTGAGTGCTTAGCCGCTCATGGTAACAGAAACAAAATAAGAGATAGAAGAAATCATATATTGAAAACTCATAATTCTTACATGATTCGTAATTTGAACAATTAAATACAAAAAGTAAGTAAAGTGTGATATCCCTTAGACTCCAGGTGGAATTCTTTGAAGGTTGGAAGCCTTTGTCACCTCTCCAATTGGCTGTGGAGGAAGTGATATCGGAATAGCTTGAATGAGGCATCTATTTATAGTTATAGTACCTGTTACGGCGTAACCAAGAAAGATGTTACGCTGTAACCAACTTACATGGCATTCCATAATTAAGCAGCTGTTACGGCGTAAACAGATATGGTGTTACGCCGTAACATTCTTTAGAATATACACTTTAAGTCCTTTTTCCCTTGTTTCTTGTCACTTTCTTGTATTTCACCTGAAAACTACAAAACAATAGAAAATATCTCATTTTTTAGTGTTAGTGAGACATTTGCAAGTATTTTAGGGGGTATTTTGCCACCAAAAAGTATTAAATATGTTATCAAATATCCCCTCACTTGACTTCTGCTTGTCCTCAAGTAGAACCTGTTAAAACATTTCATAAAAAGATTTCTCGAGAATAACTTCAAGAAATGAATTTATAAAACTCTTATGCTAGAAAACATTAAAGCCGAACACCTCACAAAAAGGGGATACAAAGTCACTCAGCTCTCCACTAGTCTAAGTGTTTCATTTTTGTGGTGATCGCTCAATTGCGCAGTTATAACATGTATTTTATCATAAGCTTAGAATGTACACAAATCTACACCAGTTAGAATTAGGGTCTAAATAATTCTCAAAGGCAACATGGGTATTATGGTTTAAAGGGTGATTAAGGGTTAGGATAGACATGAGATACACATTTAATGGTTGATAATGTAAAAACACAAAACAAATAGTCTAAAATAATCTAAGGTTGTCATAACCAGCTACTGTCCATCCATGGGTCCAAGAGTCAAAGTCTAAAAATCTGATCTTCAATAATGGGCTACTAGCTCCATTCTTCATGAGTTTTGGTGTAATAATGGGCTACTAGATGTTTTGGTGCAATTATGGGCTACTAGCTTCATTTTTTATTTTTTATTTTGCACCATCTTTACATTTTTAGCACATGGGTGACCTTTTTGTTGCACCCTCTTTTCTTCATGGTAAATATGCAAATGCTACAGGGGTTTATATCTTTAATTATTTCCCCTGGAACATTCGATATTACACGTACATCGCCCCACTTGAGATAAACAATATTGAAAGTAGTGATACAGGGGGGTCTTTATAGATCATAACTGATTGGTCTTCCACGAAAGTGTATAATTCTCGTTCCTATTCCCCCGAACCATGGACTTAAGTAGCCAGAGATTTCAACACAAAGAAAATAAAGACTACAGGGTAGGCTAAGGTGAAATGGTGTAACGAAACATATAGAGTAGGTTGAAAATATAGATTGGCTCAACAAGGGGAGAACTAGGGTATTCTTGCACTAATAATAGATTGCAACAGAAGGGATTATCACGAGAGGTCGATAAGTCAGCGTAACAAGTCGATAAACACACACATATAGGCTATTTAGGTTATTTCCTAAGTGTTTCCTTCTTGAACTATCTATTCCTGCTGTATAGGCCAAGTTTTAAAGTCTACAATACTACCGGCACACTCAATATTATGGTGGATTTTTGAGTAATATGATGGAAACGGAATATTAGGCTAAAATCTTACCAAATAGTAATAAAGGGTAATGTGCATTCGGCAAATATTAATTCTAGTTTAAAAATTTGTCAAAAATTTTAAAATTGGCATAATTTTCAAAGAAAACTAGAAAATCAAAGGCAAAATATACGTCAAGTATTAATTCTACTCCCATCCCCCCACTTAATTTGTACAATGTCCCTATTGTACATTAAGGAAATGAAACTAATAATAAAAGAGTAGAATTAAGATAAGAAACTCCCTAAGCATTGCTTCAAGATTTGAAACTAGGTGGAAATCTATTAGATTATCTCCGTCTTCCCACAAGCTCTTTATCCCCTGTGATCATAGAAACAAACCAAAGCATAAAATTGTTCTATAAGAATTATGAGGTGTATAGGAAATACAAACCTAACTCACTTTCTTAGGAATCATGGTTGTATTTATCATATGCAACAAGCCTTTTAAACTACTTGGTGGCCCAAGTGGACGAGTTTAGTCTCGTGAGGGCTTCCAGAGAACATACCCACAAAGTCCATTTACGTATACAAGGTTTAAACATGTTTAAAACTTAAATGTTTAAGATTTCAAAAGGAGGTTTGTAGGAACCCGATTTACACTTTCACTTCATATTACGAACCACGAATCGAACCAAGAAAAGAGATAAAGAAAGATTGAGTTGTTTTAGAGAGAGAAAGAAGAGAGAGGTTAGAGAGAATGAGAAAAAGAAGATTTTTATATAATGAAACAACTAGCTTTTTCTAAAGAAGAAAAAGCTTATATACCCCGTCACGTTAAAGGTACGCGCGGGATATTTAACTAGGACCCGGGCTTGGGTTTTGCTTGGGATTAAACCCGAAACATATACAATATTAGATTAACTATCGAGCCCGATTCCCGATACTTTCCTATTACAACGTTAACTAATTAATTGACCGAGACTAACATACATAATGAACGAACTTCATGTTCGACTCAATATTTTGAGGCTAACAATCTCCCCCGAAGTGAGTTCATTAATGACACTCCTTCATGAGATAAATGAGATTGCTTTTGTCGTTTAAGCTCATGTGGTCTTGGTCTTTTTCTTTGTTCTTTGTTGTAGGTTTGTTCCTTCATGCTTTGCGATCTTTACTTTCGGCCTTCTGTCATTGTCTTTATCGTCTATGCCATATTGCGATCGTGTGTCTTTTACCAACATTCTCATACTATGTTTTATCTTGAAAGCTTCAAATCAGAGTTAGCGAAAGTCTTTGTCTTTAAATCTTGAGCTTTCATGATTGATTGTCTTTGTAGAATGAGCATGAATATGTGGTAATGAATCGACTTTGGTTGATTGAGAAACTGTCACCACCGTTTTAACCTGCAGGTTTACGTTAGTGATAATCAAGAAAATTGATTTGAAAATCAATCGACGTGTCACTCGTTAAAGAGTTTTTGTAACACATCGAGAGTGTCATGTTTTTATCAAAATTCATCAACCGTCAAATCATTTACTGGACCAAATCGATATCCAGTTGTCACAAGTTTGATTCATATAGAATCTCGCAAGTCACCTACCAAGAGCTTGTTTGATGCTGGCTCAAGCAGGATTTCCATCTTCATTGTGAATACATTAGTATCACTCGGATGTTCTGGCAAATATCACAATGATATTGCGTAGGACTCTTGATAACAGCTTGTGAACCTGATGATTGTTCAATCAAGTGATTGAAAATTGAATGTGGTCCTAGACTAACGAGATTTTGATTGAGTCTCTTGGCTTCTAGACTCGATAGTGCATTTGGTTTTAGTACACGAGGCTAGGAGCAGATTAGCCACCGTATTCAATATCAACGATCCGTAATGAATTCAATAGATAACGTGTGAATCTCCTTGACAAATGAGACAAGTTTCTGTTGAGAGAAACCCGAAATGGCTGGGAAGGGTTGTGCATTGCATCACTGGTTCCATGATGACATTTCAATGTCAACAATCAACTTGTGGATTCTTACAGCATATTGTATTGACCCTATTTCTTCATTATGTTGTGTGGAGGGCTTCTTTTGGTTTAGACCCTTTATCCAACATTTCTTTTTAATTCTTCAACCGCCCTCAATGCTTACCAAGACGTCATTACTAACTACCATGTTGTGATGTTCTAGTTTTAACTCAATCTTAGTCGGCTATTATTCCTATATACGAATCATCACCCAATCGACCTAAGGACTCTTGCTATTTCAACTTTGGATTTCCTTTTGGTAGATCACTCCGGTCTGGTTGGATCTTAGGATTGAATCATAACCAAAACCCACCTTAATACTTCAGATTCGTCCGTGAAATAAGATGTTGTTGGTCATAAGATCGAACCATAAAACCTTTTTCTTCTCACACATTGAACGAATAAATATATTTTTAATCACATTTCTCCCCTTATTTTAAATAATAAACCACTTATTTTTTTTGAAATACCTTGTGATTAAAATAATGTCTTTGAACAAATCTGTGAGAGAAAATATTAATCAGCATGATTAGTTTGGAAACATTTTGATTAATGTTTTGGAATACATAGATGTCGTTTTATGTATCCAAGAACATTAAAAAACGTGTTTTTCGAAAAACTTCCCCCTTAAAAAGATGCCCAAATTGAGATATTTGTTTGTCTTTTGAAAACACATGTGAGGGATGGAGTGAGTGAACACACAATTTTGAAAGAATATGATAGTCAGTATAAATTCTCTGAAAAATTTAGTGTTCAACTTTTTTGAAAACCAAGATGTTTAGAGGCACTTCTTTTTAACGTTAAGGGTAGCGCACTGAACATACACATCCTTTTTCTTAAGCTAAAAAAGATTGAATGTCCTTGTAAACAGCTCAGACCCGAGAAACTTAAATTTCTCCACGTTGTGAAGGATAAGATAAAAACCGTTACCTTATTTGAATTCCGTGTTGTCCTGGATATTGCACATGATGCCATTTTATAAAATTATAAATGACAATGTTTTGAAACATTTGAAACTTCACCTGCTCGAAACTTCATTTACACACCCGTGATCAATGCTTAATCGACAATATTCTAAGCACTTAAAGTTACGATTCCAAGAGACATGTCGAGAAGAATCTTTTTGGAAATTTTCTGTTTTTTAGATTTTGTATTTATATATATTTACCTGTTGTCCTCAGCATTGCAATGTGAAGGTGGAATAGTAATTCCAACTCTTGTCGTGATGTAGCTGTCTTGACTCTGAGGAAACAACTTTTGAACCACGCTTTGAACTTGACTGTTCATTCTGTGCTTGAATTCCGAGTTCTGAACGTATTATGATCAAAGTCATTTAGATGAAGAACGAGGATTAACTGCGTTTGTTCAAATAAACGTCAATTGAATATTGAGGAACGGGCCTGAAGTGTTATTTTCCAGCAGACAGCCATTTGAATGTAGCTCATCTTTGTTAAACCATTCAGGTCACTAATGGTTTCTTATGTATCAGTAATTTCAGCAACACACTCTAAGATTACCTGCTTTTCATTTGTGTAGTTGCATCTGCATTTAGGTCAATTCTTTGTTGCTTTTGACCATTGAATGACGTACCTGCACTTAAACCCAGAGTTTGTTTGCATGCATGAATATGAGGGATATCTACTATTGAACCATGCGCGGGTTCACTGTCAACCTTGCCCGTGCAAGAGTTGAGTAACTTTCCTGTGGAATCCACCTAAGACGAAACATTACTAAAGGATTCTACCTGTTGTTTTCCGACCTAAGACAATATCTAGGTAATCATTGTTATTTCTCCAGGGAAACCTGGTAGTCTTTTGTTTGAGAACCATTGTTCCTTGGGGATCTGTCTTTCTGGTTTCATAGAATGCACTTGACTTTTTCTACGGCATATATCTCTGTGTATGTCTTATGGGAAAAATTTCGCATCCTTATGTCTGAACAGAGGCACAAAAAAAAAAAACGAGGATTATAACCGTTGAGAGGTATTCTAGGAAGCATTTTATCATGATTTCGCACAGTAAAGGCACTTTTTTGCATGTAGGACATTGCAAGTCATTTGAACTCAAAGAAAGGCTTTGGTTCCTATTTCTCCTAAGTGAACATCTTTGTTTGAAACCCCGACTACTCCATTGATGCTTTCCAATTCACTAGTTTTGTGTTGCAAACCATAAGCAAGTGTTGGATAATCTAGCGGATCAATCAACCCCCCCCCCAAAACCCCCACAAGGTTTTCCATTCACATCTTTGTAATTTTCTGAAGTTGTGCACTTTTTTCTTAGCTTTCTATAGGTAGTAGTTATGAACCATTGTCATTTGAGCCTACAAATTCTTTAGGTGACCTGAAATGACACATGCTATGGTTATTCCTTAGAGGGGCCAGGTGCAATCAGATATGGGTGTTTCAACTGCTTTTTTTATAATTCGAGCAACTTTCCTGTTGAGTGACTTGTTTAAACAAATCATCTGACACATTAGTTTTATTAACCGACAATTTTCGTTTGAAAACTTCTCATTTCAGGAGAATTTGAAAAAGAGTCGGTTTTCCTAAAACTAGATAGTTTTTGGAGAATTCGTTGAACATATGGGTGTCGAACAAAAGATGTTAATTAATTGAGTTCCACAGACTTTCCCTTGCAGTTCTCGAATGAGTTTCTTTAAATACTCACTTATTGCTATGTTCTTGTCTTGCTTTTGAGCTTTCAAATCTTGTATTCATGATATTGTTTCACAACGTTCTTTTCTGAAATACATTTGAAGCATTTTTCTTGCAACCTAGGTGTTTTTCATCTGTTCTTTACAATGTTGAAAGAAAAGTTTCAAGAGAAATCGAGTGTTTTTTTAAGTTTAGAAAAACTTTTTAACAAATTATTATGAACTTCTTTGTTAACAGATTCAATTTGTTTCGAAAGCTTTTGTGCAAGACATTCACATTCTTTGACCTTGTGAAGATATAAGCATTGTAATCCAGTATGAGCATTTAAATCAGATAGAGAATGCAAATATGAACATGTAACATCTTTAGACACACACTCTTCGAGAAGTAGATCATATATGTTTGAAAATCATGCTTTTCTGATTTCAATATGTCAATTCTTCTATCAAGGGATTTACGTACTCTACAAATCGTCATCAATCTTGTTTTTTAGTTCATAACAAAACAATGACTGTCCAGTATGTTTTTGTTTAAAGAGGCATTAATAAGGTTACAATACACTTAGCAGTTTGGTAAAGGAAATGCACAATTATTATGATTGAGACCAATCTTGTCCACAAATTGGTTTCTAAAAAAAGATTGAAGTTGTTTTGTCATTTCGTTATAAACTTGTCTACTATTACCATGGATTAGATACGGTAGAAAGGACACGTTTTTTGGCAATGTTTGGTTTTGTTCTGTTAAAACGTTTTTCTCTCCACATTGTCTTCCTAACTTCTTTTACGATTCCAACTGATCAAGATAGGTTTTGGATTAGCAAAGGTGATCTAACCACTTATAACATCGCATTTATGTGCTAACATGTGGAATTGTCTGAATTGACTGATTGGCGTTTATAAAGAATGTCATTTAAAAACTTTTTATTTGTTTTTCCATTTCAAGCATCGTGTCAATGTTCCTTTGTTCCTACTTAACCTTTAAATCCGAAATAACCTTACTTTACTCTTAGAGTTGACCTTAAATTGTGACCTAGTTAACAGGCTTTTTTTTGTGACTAAGCTCATCGTGTTTCTGATTGAACAACTGAAATTTCATATGTTTTTAGTTTTTAAACCCCTCTTGTATGTCAAAGTCTTTAAGAGCTAATATTCCCTAGATATTCATTTAACATTCTGCTTGAAGTATGTGTATTAATGATCAACTCGGTTCGGAAGTCATTAAGGGCCATGTAACTTCTCAATCTCAGTCCAGTTTGGTCTGAAGTCAATCAGAAAACTATCCGATCTGCTAGTAGCCGCACCCTAGAGCCCTACTAGACTGATCAAGGTTAGTTTTGCACTCCCTCAGTTTCTGAAGTCAATGAATGCGTTTGCTTTCTTTTCTATTAATATCTATTAAAATTGTTTTGTTTTTCCTCCAGTATCAAGAGTTTAAATTTTGCAATTAAATTAGCAAGCGCAGCAAAGCACCCTCCATCACACATTCGCAGCATGTTTTCAGAAAGTTTGTCATTCATTGGTAACACATTATTTTCATCATTGTTTTGTACCTGTTCCAATGGCGTATCAGTAGAACTTGATTCTGCAGGTAAGACTCAATTTTTGCCATGAAACCGTAATGTGCTTATTCCGATCCAAATTCCAGCTTATCAATCTCTTCATCTGATAGCAAATCCCACTGCTTGTTTCATCTCCTGAACTTGTAACCGATGATTGAACCTTTTGAACCTTGCACCTGGATGGAAAACAGCAACTATCTTTCACTCAACTTTTCAAAACGTCATCTTAAGCCTCATTGCTCATAGACTTCTCTTTCTACTATACATTGCTCAATAGAGTTTATGTTCTGGATGATTGTTTCCTTGAATGTTTGAGCTGTCATTTTAGTGTAATCTCTGAAGTTTTCTCTTACTTCTCGATCTGATGAAAAAGATCTTGAATAAAAATCGAGAGGCTTTAACAAGTCAGAGGTTAATGAACCTTTCAAAACTAGCTTAGATGACACTTAGAGCGATTGGAATCCAACCTCGTGAAGTGTTTTCTGCATTGAAGAATTGTTTCTAAGTTATTCATGTGTTGAGATAACTGAAACTTGAAGGTTCTGACACTATCACTAAAGAGTTGTGCAAAAGCTTGTTGATACAATATACAACCCAGACTTTCTATTCGATAATTGAGTGTTGATTTTAAGGCATTTAATTTTTTCAAGGAGTTTTCTTAGAAAATCTTTGCGTTGCCCATCTGCATTTCTATATCTCTTGTATCCTTTAATAACGAACCCTAAAGATGAAGTAACCTTTGTTCCCATTTTATCGTGAATTATGAAGTGTGAAAAATTTTTGTTGGATCTTAAGTGGATATGATGTGATTGAAATTGTGGTTGTAAGCAATTTTCACGTTCACGGGATTTTACTCGTCTATGATCAAAACCGACAAATGATTAACGGGATTTTACAAGATCACTAGATAACCGTGAATGAATGAACTTTTAGTTAATGGTTTTATTTGTTGTGACTGATTTTGTGCATATAAGTCCTTCTCGAAGGTTTTTGGTTTTGTTTTGTATGAATTTCGGCGCAGTTGGAAAAATTTTTTTTAAAAAAAAAATATTTTTACCGCTATTACTAAAATCTAAATTTGAGTAAAAATAAGCTAAAAATCTATAGAAAAATTCTTTATTTTAACTTAATTTTTTCCCGAAAAAATGTCGCTAAAAAGGTGTCCAGACCGAATTTTTTTACCCTATTCCAAAATTTGAATTTGTGTAAAAATATTATAAAGGCTATATAAAAAATTACATATTACTCAACTTTTTTCGGTAAAAAAGTGTCGCTAAAAAGGGTGTCGTCTGGTAGAAATAATCAAACCGTTACTGAGGTAAGCAAACCGCCGGTAATAAATAATCAAAAACCGCTGCTGATCTTTTGACAACGTCCTGCCTCTAATAAAATACACAAAAACGCTTTTGGTAACTCGTCGTTTAGCACTGCTGTTTAGACAACTCGCAAACTCGCTGTTTTAGCAACTCGCTGTTTTAGCAACTCGCCGTTTAGCAACTCGCTGTCTGTATTAAAATAAGCAAACCGCTTGCAAACCAATTGACAACATTCTCCTTGTACCAACTGCTTAACCTCGCCGCCCTAAATGAGTACCGCCGTCTGATACTTTCCTTAAAAAAAGTAATAAGTCACCTATTCTGTCAAACCGCACGTAAAGAATTACAACGAACTTCAAATTTTTTTCAAAAAATCACTCAAATAAGCGAATTAGCCAGCACGAACCAAAGCTAGGATTTTGCAATATTAAGCATTCTAAGAAGATTTAACGCACAATATCATGATAAAAAAATTAATTCTTTGTGGATTCTTACCAAACAGTAGCAAATCTCCACGAATGAAGCACTTAACGAGAAATTCGAACCTTTTTTATGCTAGATTTCAAAGCTGAGAGGCTTGATTATCACTGTAGTATTAACAATTTATCATCCTTAGCTTATTATCACATGAAAAACGACCACGAATAACCAGCCAATCAACCAAAATATGAATTTTGAGCCGTTGGGTATTTAGGGCCAAAATTAGATCTCGATTAGATGCTTTAACCACCATAATCAACCACGAATTCCACACGTAGCTCTGAATGCCAATTGGTAGGATCCCTTAATCACTTCATAACATATAGTATCATACACAGAATTCGAACAAGAAAAGAGAAAGGATGTGAATTTGTTTAAAGAGCGAGAAAGAAGAGAGAGAAGGAGATGATGAGAATTATTGGAAAAGGAAAAGATATAGAAATGAACTAACTAACTCTTTATCTAAATGAAAAAGTTTATATCCCCGTCGCTTTAAATGCCAGCGCCGAGATATATAACGTAGGACCCGGCTAGGTGTTTTGCTTGGGATTAAACCCGAAACATATACAATATTAGATTAACTATCTAGCCCGATTTTTGATATTATACTATTACAACATTAACTAATTAAATGACCGAGACTCGAATACATAATGAACGAACTTCATGTTCGAGTCAATATTTTGAGGCTAACAGAGTTACTACTGCTGGTTCAAGATTACTGCTGTTGGTGAGAAAGTTAATGCTGCTGAAAGTCTTCTTGTTGTTTCAACTGAAGTTAATGCTAATTGACTGAAGTTAATGTTGATTAGTCAAACAGAAGACTGAAGTTAATGATGATTGAAGAAATTAATGCTGATTGAGAATTTGACTAAATACATAGGAAAGTATTAAATACTTAGTCATTATATTTAACTAAATATTTAGGAAAGTATTGTAAGCCCATTATGACTCCTTGGTGTATAAAAGGAGATCCTAGGGCATCTAGTTTAACATCTCATTCATCTTATCATCATATAGACAATGACAATACTTTTCATACACATCTCTTAGATTCATAGCTTCAAGGTTGTAAACCCTAGTACTAAGAAAGAGTACTTGTATTATTAAGTTTAAGATAAAATTAAAGAAAAAAAAAAAAAAAAAAAAAAAGAAGCTTTTATAGTGATATCATTGTTCTTAAATAAAACACTGTTTTTGATTATAATATTCTTCAAGATATTAAAGAGTTAAAAAAAGAACAATCCGCATACTCTTTAATATTCACTCAAAGTTTCTGTCATAGTACCTTTGGATTTATCCAAGGATACTAACCTTACATCAAGCTAAAGGAAGACAAGATCAGTTCTAGTGGGATCTACACATTAGATGCAAACAAGTAATATATGTATGTCATGTACAAACCCCGTTTGTGAATAAAGTGTTTGAATATCCGAGGGCGTTACTTCATAGATCAATAGCATAAAATATGATAACGACCACTAAACGTGTCATTTTAAAAAGATACATTGGATTAACAAAATACTTGTTCATTACATAAGCTCATGGCTTTAAATTGTTCGACAAGATAGGTAAAGATTTCGGTTTATAACAAATGTTCTCGAAATGTAATACACCCCAAATCTTTAGTACTGACTCTCCAAAGAGTGACCCCAAATGTATCTTGGCACCTCGTGCCTTATTGACCTGAGAAAAACATGCTTAAAACATAAAGTTGGTGAATTCATAGGTTTATGTAAACCAATTGAAGGACCGCAAGATTTCCAAGTGTATGATTAAGCAACAGATGCAAACATCATAAAAAGTAATTACGTTTTCCTAAGCTCATGACAGTGAAGCTCGACATGTATAAATGCAATCAATTGCTAATAAATGCCCGTGAATGATGTTCTAACCCGCAACATCCTAAATCCGACATGGTATACGTTTGTTGTCTGGCAACCCGGCACAGTGAGCGCTACTCACCCAAATGGGGATGTCAATCCCAAATAGATCTATTAATACAATTCGCGATCACAATACTAGTAATGACATTCATGAAAAGGGCTCAGTAATTATCGCTACTTGGCAAACAGCAATCATAGTAACGAAATGTACACTATGCGTCCAATTTGTAAGAAGCAAAGCAGTGTACTCACCCTAAAGATGTAATCAAATTAAGAAATTGTAGAAAACATGGGGCTATGAACCACCTGATAAAATAGTCCCTCTGAAAATGATAATTAATATCCATGTATGCGAATTGAAACCCTCCCCCCCCCCCTCACACCGTCAAATACCTAAGTAAATACGTCCAGAGTTGAGTCTAACAAGAATAGTCCTCTGAAAATGATAAATATATCCAAGAATGGCAAATGAATCACACCGTCAAATACCTAAGTAAATACGGTCAGTCTTAGTCTACAAGTTTAGGCTAAAGACTCAATGCATAAACTACAATAAATTGCTAGTTTATATATACTGTTATCACTTGTGTGGTGGTGCATATGTTTAATATATTTGTATTCACTTGATGGCTCTTGGGAAGGTATACGATTACACATGTTTTTGTATACGTATAAACGTTATTAATAAATATTAATATTTATTAAGTCGTAGGTTAACTTGTATGATATCCGGTAAATATATAACTCGTCCGGTATGTTAAGTGGTTATTAAAATCACCTTTGTTCATGAAATACCCTTAAGTTTTCTATATTACAAAAACAGTCCCTATGTTTATAAAAATATAACATTTACACTTTAAACCCTTATGTTTCCAAAATTATACTTTTAGTCCTTCAATTTTTCAATAATTTCACTTTAGGTCCTTATATGTTCCAACAGCCCCTTAAGTTTCAGAAGTGTCAAAAACAGTCCCTTAACTTCCAAAATAGCAAAATGGGCAGTTTTAACCCTCAAGTTTCAAAATTAACACTTTTGACCCCTCAACTTACAAAAATCGTATTTGAAGTCCGATTGAGTTCTAGCAAGTGGAATTTGGTTTTAATGGACTCCAATAAGCCATATAAGCTAGGTCAGCCTATAAATAAGCTTGGATGAGCTTAATTTGGCTTATTGGGCCTTATTGGACTCGTAAGAGTCCATTAAGCTAATGAATGGTCCATTTAAGATTCCAAAAGCACACAAGCACTCATTTGGCTTATATAAGCTTATGTGAGACTGTTGACTGAAAAATAAGCTCTGGTGAGCTTATTCGAGTTTGTTGGGCTCGTTAGCCCATCAACCTTAACCCGAAATATTTTTAAAAGGTCCATTTAGGTTTCTCATATGATCCAACTTATTTTCTTATCTCAATAAGCACTCATAGGATCTGTTTAACCTATTTTTATTACGTGGCTCGTTCAATAAGCTATTAAGCCTCGGTAATAGGCTTTTAGGTCCATTATGAACCGGATAAGCATTTTAAGCCTTTGGGCTTGTTCCATTAAGGTCCATTAGCATCCTAAGTCTATTATAAATCTCATAAGCTGCATAAGCTCACTAATAAGCTGTCCAAGCTTATTCGTGGCTTATAGGCTCGTATTTGGCCACGGTAATGGGCTTTTAGGGCCCGATAGGAACCCGAATAACATTTAACTCTTTTAGACTTGTTCACTTAGGTTGCATAAGCTCGCAATAAGCTGTTTTAGGCTTATTTATCTCGTATGGGACTTGTTATGGGTTGTTAGGCCCAATAGTGGCTCGATAAGGTTTCTTATGCACATTGTTTACCTCAACGAGCCAAAAAGCCTTATAGGCCTTCGATAAGCTCAAGTGAGCTTAATTTATAAGCTATGGGCCTCAACCAATAGACTGTTGGGCCTGTTGGGTTTTAATGGGTCCATTAGCGACCCGTTTGCTTGGTAGTAATATATGGGTTTTGTTATTAGTCTTAGAAATCAAAATAAGTTCGTTTAACTTATGTATTGGTCGAGTTTGTCACATGCAATTGTTCCTACGATTCGTATACACTTTCCCAAGCCACACCGTTATATTTTCTTTGAAAGTTTACGTATGGTTTATAAAATATTCGTGTGTGTGAGTTAATGTTCACGTTGGTGTTTACATTTGTATCTAAACGTACACGTTTAAGACCTTGCTTGTTATTAAGTCTCTTTATACACGTTTCCTTGTATCCTAGCACCACACAAGGTCGAACACATGCATATATAGGTACGTGTGTCACGCATGGGTTTAACCATGCGTGTTCACGCCTAGGAAAGCTTGCTAATCACATAATAACTTGGCCTACACGACTAGATATCAAAGAAATAACTATAATATGAAGTGTATAGGTTCGTGTGCGACTTACAATGAGTCCTAGTGACTTGTTTCGAGTGTATGCGAGCAATGTGGCAACCCACGTGTGTAATACACGATCAACAACCAAACCCTAAGCTTCAAAGCTTTGTAAATACCCAACCTTAGCTCGTGTATTCCTTGTGAACTTGTATGAAAAGCCTTAGTGTTATTTGTTGGTTCGAGGGTAAATGTGAGGGTGTTTGTTTGCGGTTTATGACCCGAGACAAGAGAGGATTAGTATTGTTTTTCTTGTTTGAGTGTTTGTGAGTTGTAAGAGTGTTAAATGGTAAGTGTGGATGAGTATTTATAGGCAAGTAACTAGTTACAATTCCTAGTTCTTTAAACAAACCAAAACCGGCCCTAGGTTAGTGGTTTTTGAGGTGTCTAGTTACTCTCTAATGGTTTTGCTAATACAACCTAGGTACATCTCTTAATTACTCAATATTTGTACAAGATTTGCCAAGATTTAGCAAAATCTTAAGGTTTGTGTACATACATGCATGTTGCCGCGGCATCCAAGAGAAAAGAGAGCAAAAATGGTCTTTATCCAATGGGTATTAGCTTACTAGGAAACATTAAGTACAAACCTTAATTAAAACTTAGATGTACATGTACTTAGCAAGATTTTTAAGGATTTCTAGTTGGTTTAGTTTCCAATATTCGGCCCTAGTAGGGTATTAACACAAGATTTGATTAAATTTTATGTTTAAGGTTTAAAAGTGGGTATTGGCTTGAGTCTAGGTAAGTCTAGGTATTTCCGGGGTGTGTCTAAATGTATTTTATTGCGAAACGTAAGCCTTTTACGTGACCAATAAAAAATAAAATACGCAAGGTTAATAATTATCTTCTTAATAATTATATAACACTTGTTTGACGTAAACCTTAATTTATTTAGTGACCGTTTACGTTAAATGATAATTTATAGTCTACGCGATTTAGCTTAAAAGTTAATTTAAAAGTAAACGCGTATCGGACCAAAATAAATAGTGACGAATAATAGGAGTCGTAAAATGACCTGAAATTGAGAAATGTTACAGTTTAAAGTGATGAAAAACGTTTTGGCAAACCAAGAAGGAACCTCCTATGGATCCCTTTCAGAAGGTATCCAGGGGATCCGGTTGACAAGGATCCCTTTTAAAAGGACCCGGCTAATGTAATGGAAGGGATCCGGTGACCCAAAAAGGGATCCAGCAAGTCTGACACAAAATCCAATTTTTAGATATCAAAATCTCCTAAAATATTTTGAGATCTTGAAATTTTTTCTCTAGATATGAAAAGATTGTGGATAAGGTCATGCATGAGGTAAAAAAGTATTTTCACTTTCTTAAAATAGAAAATAAGCTTGTAAAAAATAAAAGGTGTAAGTAAGCTTTGTAAAATGTCTAATAATCTAGTTGTCTGCTTGCAAAAATAAGATGTATTTTAGCAAGTGTGCAAGTAAAGTTTATTGCTAAAAGGAAGATAAAGTTTGTTTACTTGTTCAAATAAAAAATATATATATTTGGACGTAAACTTTAGTGTAAAAATAAAAGTGATGCATTTGTATAAAATACTTGTAAATGCAATATGTAAAATACCTTTAAAATACTTAATGACTCTAACAAGTATTTTAGACATTCTTAGTGGTTTGTTAAGGATTTGATCATAATGCAACATAACAAACATGTACGAACATGTGTTGTAACATACGAGGACTAGAGACGTCAAGATGTGTTGATGTATGTTGAGACAAAATATGATTACGAGTACCTTGTACATTTTACGTTATGTATTACAAGTTACATGTTTGCCATCAACATAACAAACGAGACTGTATAGATTAAATATCGTAATATTTAAACTAACATTTTTGACTATTTAATTATATATGTACATTTACATATTAATTAAGAAGTTTAACGGTTAATTATTCGTAACATAAATAATTAACGATCGGTAGGTATAATCGTTAGAATAATAATATATATAATAAATAGACATGTATATTATTATATATACTAATAGAGTAATACTTATGTATGTATGTGTGTGTGACCTTGTAGGCTCACGTATCTCTAGCCGTATAAATATCCGTATGACATGAGCACATCCCAACAGCTTCCACTTG
>BQNB010056384.1:24650-38690 GCA_026074375.1 Tanacetum coccineum | reverse complement strand
CCATGACTTTGTTGAAGTTGCTTTGGACATGAGACAAACGGGTGAAGAAGCACCCATGTCAGGAATGGAGATAGTATACAAATTATATTCGCGTCCACCTGTGAGCAAATCATCTCCTTCCAGATTTCGTACGTAATACGTATTAGAACAAAAAGCCACTTCTAAATCTCCATCACAAAATTGTCCAACACTAAAGAGGTTATGTCTAAGACCTTCAACATAATATACATGAAAAATCATGATGTAGCCTTACACATAATTGACATATCCTGTGATTGCTGCAAAATTATCATTTTCAAAGTGAACGGTGCCCATGAATTTCTCAATGAAATTTGTCAATAGTGACCGATCACCCGTCATATGCTTTGAACAACCACTATCAACAACCCACAGAACGATCTGAACTACCTGCAACACAAGAAGAGACAATACATGGACAACTGGGCAATTTGACTACCCATTTCTTAACTGAAACCAATGGTTTCTCAGATGAACAAGTATTATGAACATTCGATTTTACGCTGACAGGAGTCTAAATAACATTTGGTTGTGATTCAAACCATTTTTTCCAAATTCTACTTGTTCGAATCTTGTTCTTTATGAATGTGTTTAACGGTTTATCTCGCATATTTCTTTGCTGTATCCTAGACGCACTAGAAACCTTATCCTTGGCTTTTGAGGCACTTTCTACATCAATCTTAGATTTGGAAACTACAGAAGTAGTATCTAGAGTCTTAGATTGTGTCTCTTTCTCAGAAAACCTAGTCTTAGGAGCTACGAAAGTAGTTTCAGAAGATTTTGGTATTCTAGAAGTAGTGGAGAAGGTTCTACGAGCATTTGAACGCACATTCAATTTATGCTTAGCAACACATTTATCATGACAAGGAATAAGCACATTTTGCATACAAGAAACACATAACAAAGTTTTTGCTTTAGAAGCGTTTGCAACATCAACATCAATTACATTCTCCTTGTTTGAATCAACATTAGCAAATGTATTATCTGTTTGCTTATTTTTCCTAACATAAACTTCTTCTTTCTTTGCTGCATTCTTAGAGACATCTAAGACAATGTTCTTGACATGTGAATCTCTACTCAATGGTCTTCTAACACTAGATGTAGCATTCATTCCTGTAGAAGATAAAACACTCTTAGTCTTGTTTGTTTGTGATTCTTGTGTTGTGACAACTCTGTACATTCCAGGTCTAATGACATTTGTGTTTTGATTTGCCCCTATTTGCTTGTGAGGTAAAGTCTGTAAAGTGACTGGTTTTGACTCAACATGGTTTTCTTTTGTTTTTGAAACAACCGTCTGCTTTTGAAAAGCATTTTTGTTTAAGGGTGTGACACAAAGAAAAGATTGAGAACCATTTGTCTTGTCAAACTTAGTATTCACAGACTTACCATTTTCACTATTTTTCATTCTAGCTTTCAACTCAGATATGGTAGATAAAAGATTCTGATTCTCAGCACGAATAGCACCATATGCATAAGTCTTCTCAGATACATGAGCAATTAACTCATCCATTTCCATTTGAGTTTGAGACCGTGTCTTTTTGATTGAATCGAAAAGCTTTTTATATTCCATTTTGACATCATCACGTTCTTTAATCAAAGATTGCACTTTAAAATCCAAAGACACGTTCTCATTCTCAAGTTTCTCATCCTATGAAATCCAATATAATCAAGAGTTTTGAGTTTTTAATCTTCAAGAAAAATTCCCCAATTATGTTTTTAATTTTCATGGTGCAATTTTAATTCAAAATCAACACTTTGCTTTTCACATCTTTGAATATCTTTTTCAAGAATTTTTATTCTTGCCTTCAAACCCTCTTGAATCTCTAAAGATTTCTTTTTGACTTGTTCAAGTTCAACATTTAAGGTCTTATAAACACATTCATGATTTAACAACACACACAGCTCAATATCATGTTTGAGTGATGCTTCTAAAAGTTGATCTTTCAACAAATCATTTTGCATTCAAGTCTCATCGAGAAAAAACATCATTTTGCTCAAACGCATCTTTCATTTCTTTTATATCCCTTTGAAATAGATTCTGAAAGGCATCAAGATAAACTTGTAATTCATTAAGAATTGGTTTAACTTGATCTTGACAAAAATCATTAATTTCTATTTCTGCCTTTGATGTGTAAAAAATGCTTGCCCTTTTACTGTTTTGTTGTATTAACAGAGACAGCTTTTCAAAACCAACTTTTATATTGTACAATTCATTGATCAAAGGTGACTCACTCGGCATAGTTTTTGTTTCTAGAATCTTAACAGAGGGAATAGAAGAAGATGAAAAATATTTTTGCTCAGCGGAAAGCTCTTTTTGAGGAACAAACTCTTTATAAAGCGCATTTAATTGTTGTATCATGTCCAACAATTTGTTTATTCCCAATAGACAATTTGGATTGTTCAATTTTTTTAAATCATTTCTGTTGACTTTTGAAAGCATCCTCTAGAGTTTCCTCAGAATCTCTAACATTCAAAGGAATTTCTATATCACCCGCCCTAGTTGCAACATATAACTTTGGACATTCAGAAATTGCTTGCTTGACGTGGTCTAAGGAATTCGGATACCCCAAACCATGTTTTAATTGTTGGTCATACACAGACAATGGTTTCGGTCCAAGCATAAACATTCCTTGTAAAGAATTACCAAGTTTCAAAATCAGATCCACATTCTTTTTCAGTTTAGCCTCAAGATCGAGAATAGTATCATGATAATTATCCTCGTTTTCACTCATTTTTCTTTTTAAAATAGAATGTGTCTGTTGTAATTCCTCATTTTTCCGTTTATAATTTTTAACCTCTAGATTTAATGTATCTCGTTGTTTTTCGAGATCTCGAATAATATCTCGATCACGAATCAATTGAGACTGAGCTTGTTTATGAAAACGTTTTGCCCGTTCATCCGCTTCAAGAAATTCGTTGAGATAATTATTATCCTTGGTTATGTTTTCCAAAATCCGATTCCTTTCCTTATACAACTCAAGCTGACTAGTCAAAGTCGTGTTTTGTTGTTGAACTTTTTGAGCAAATTGTTGTTGTTTTGCTGCTTCCTCATATGCATTTCTAGCAAGTGTTTCTAATGCACATAGATCATAAACATGTGCATCTTTTTCAATACTGCCACTATTAACATTTCCTTTGACTGAATCAAATTGAATATTGCTATTAATTTGATCATTATCAATGGTACTGTTAATAATTTTAGTATGAGCTGGATACATTTGTTCATTACTTTCATCGATGGATGAAGATTGTACCTCACTTATGAATGCAGACTCAGTAGCTTGTCCCGTCATCAGAATTTTGATCAGCTAGTTGATTCAGGCCATTAAGCATATGTAATGCACTAAAGTTTCTTTAATTTCCTTCATCCTTGAACATCAGCAAAGAGAAAATCATTTTCTCATCATAAGAAATTTACACAGCTTCATCCTATTTTGGCCAGCAACAACTAGCCCTCCATGAAATACTTCGAGTCACGAACCCTTGGCTTGGACAGTTCCTAGCATAATGTCCTTTTCCACTGTAGTTGTAGCATTGAACAGTTGACGTATTGCCTGAAGTCGGAGTTCGAAGAGCCCTTTGAACATTTCCAGTCTCATTCGAAGCATTCATTCCCTCAACAACTTCCTCTTGAACATAAGCGCGTCTGTTATTTCTTCCAATATTACCAGAATTTTTGCTTTGAATATTCACCCTGTCTCCTTGAACAATTGCTTGATTTCTGGTGTTGGACGAAGCACGAAGATGATTATTGTTGGATAGAAGAAATTTTGAGTAACGGCTTATTTTTGGGGGCCAGTAACAACATAGGCAGATGCGAAGGATCGTCAGAATGATGTGAACATCACCTGTTGGTCTCTTCATCATAATCACTACAGATGAAGGATGTGTCACATACTAGCGACGAGGTATTTCTGGAAGATGAACCCGTATTTGCTTACTGAGCCAAAGTGATCATGAGACTATTCTAACTTCTTTGCCTTGAAGCATTAACAATTCTCAGATGGCGAAAGATAAACAAAAAGATCACGAACGAATCAATTGTCAATTGCTTAGCTCAAACGAGCTTGAGTCGCATATTTCAACACTCCAGTTGGCAAACTATTTTAGAAACTTTGTTGTTAATTTAAACCAGTTGAAACTTCTCATGTTTGTTTCGTTCCAATTCATTCATTAATTGGCAAAATGGTCTGTAGACAGAAACTAGTGGACTCTCCTTGTTCAGCCAACAAATTGATCAAATACGTTTGTAAACCTTGTTTCTCTATGTCAACTTGTTTTTGTATAGTTTCACCCTCATCAAACTTTTACTCGGATTCACAAATCTTGGTCCGAAGTACAAGAATCCATAGAATTGTAAAACACATTAGAATAGAAAGGAGAATCCATATTCATAACTTCCATTTCCGATCATAGTACAATAAGTCAACACCTTCAAGATCATCTACAAGTTGCAACTTGGTATTGTTGCGACCTCGAGCAGTGACTGCCTAAACACATAAGGGCCTTCATCTAGTGCTTTGAGAAGCCACTTCCGATTATCCCTCTTGCGATTAAGATATCGTCTGAATCTACTTGCCTAAGGTATATAACTATCCTTTTCAAGCATAGGTGGCCTAGTCTCAGAACCGGCATCAGCAAGGGAGTATGTTTTGGATGTCGACATATCTTATGATTCAAATATTGGATCTTTGTAGACGAAAATGAGTGAGATTTGTGAGAAAATATCCAAACTCGGTAACAGTAGTCAAATTCGGTAACACTGTTCACGGACAACAAGTAAGCTGAAACCCAATACCCTTCTCGAACAGTATACTAACTCGGACAACAAAAAAACTTGTCAAACTCGCAAATCCTACAAACAACAAATTCGTTAAACTAAAACTACAGTAAACCTTCCTCTATTGCAATTCGAAATCTTCTTTACTACAAACTCGGTAGACCAAATTTTAAAAGAAATTAACAGATATGGATTATTAATGCACACAAATTCGATGAAACCGAAATTTATGATGACTAGATAATCCAAACTGCTTAAAAAATCAAATTCGATCAAACCAAATTTGATTACCGAAACTTGTAAATTTTGAGAAAATTCGTTTTTCAACACTTCAAATCATGATAAAACCGTGAAATGAATGTATATGATGACCGTGAAATCTTATTACCGAGTTTTAACATAGTAAACTCCTTATTTTACAAATTCGATAAAACCGAATTTGTGAAATTTCTAAACTCGATCAAACCGAGTTTGAAACTATAATCCTAATATACGAATATTACAAGATTTTCTGACTAAAGTACTCTACTAATACTACTGAATTTGCTACAATTACAAAAAAAAACTCTTCCGAGAATGAACAACTACTTCCGAGAACCAAAATCACACTTTCGAGAACAAATAAACCACTTCCGAGAACTCGATAACGTCTAATAACTCGAAATCACAGCCAAAAGTAATATCGAAACCTCAAAAACATCAACAGAATTCTCTGAGCTTCATTACTTACTTCTCGGACGAACAAAAAGTCTCACAAATCGAACACTCTACTTCTCTAATGGCGATTGATACCACATGATAGGTCACATAATCTTGAATCAATCATATCAACATGTAAGAATAGAGAGAATTGTAAGGGAGGGCAAGTAAAGGAAATTCAAAATGATATTAATGGAGGGAAAACTATAATAGTTGGTTACAAGAGCATCACCCTCTAATGAAGATTAGAGGGGTATTTATAGCTAATGGAAGGAGGCTTTCCTTCCTTATTTTCCTAACTTTACAATACTAGTCCCTAGACTTTGGTTATTATGCTATTTCCTTCTTTAAGCATAATAAACCTTATTACAAACTATATTATTCTAAACAAAATAAAGTCTAATAACAAAATATAATATAACCACATAATCGACACTTTTTATGGACCTAACAATGACCATTAACAAAAGCCAAGGACAGTCGCTTAACTATGTGGGCCTATATTTACCAAATCCCGTGTTCAGCCATGGTCAACTTTATGTGGCACTATCTAGGGTGACAAGTCCAGCCGGGCTAAAAATCCTAATGATACAAGACGCAGACAAGGAACTCAAGAACTGTACCCGAAACATTGTGTTCAGGGAGACTTTCAACAACCTATCTTAACAAACAACGTAAACTTTACATTATCCTTTCAAAATCCTAAATTTCTATTCTCCTTATATAAATACTGAAGTCATACATAGCTTAAACAAACTAACACATCACTTACACATTCAATGTCTATTGCTTTCAGGGATGTAGGCTTCCGTAGAATTCCACCAACAGAGGATGAAACCCGGCTGCCCATCCTATGTACTACTTCTACGCAAGCATAATGTTTGGGAGCTAGACTCACCCCAAGGGAAATGGAACATCTATTTACCTTCTCATACAAATTATTTATTGCCTACCATAAATTGTACAAAACTTATTGCACAACAGTTATGAATCCTATATATTGTTTATATGCCCTACGCAGATTCCTTTATCAGTTTCTAAACAATCAAAATAAAAAGGAAATCAAGAACAACACATATGCAAAATAAAGATAAGCACAATCCAAAACCGGTTTTAAAATTAACCCATCAATTTACAAAAGAAACCTTACATGACAAGATGAGCTCACCTTCGCCAAAATCCCAGCGGCAACATAAACATCTAATTCGTCAAAATGCGCATAACATGCATCATAATCAACCTTTAGCTACTAAATAAACAATCTAACATGCAGCCTGCAATGTCACAAAGTAGAAACAGAAATCAGATAAAACCTACACCTGATAATACTAATTCTACACATACCAAGCACCGAAAATCAATCCAAAACCAATACCAAACACCGTTAACCACTTCTGAACTTCATAATTATGCATAAAAGTTGGGCACAACCTAAAATGTAACAAACACTGCTACTATATCTGTAAATGAAGCCAAACAACGGCCAAGTTTTCAAAGGAAATAAAAATTACTATATTCAAAAATACAGCGAACCAATCGCCAAGTCTCTCCAAAAAAGAATATAACTCTGCACTTTGAATATACACCTATCATTAGAGCAACCTGGAAACTACAATACTACATAACCAACACACATTTTACCTCAAACTCATTATACAATACCAAACACCAAAAAAACCCTATCTTTAGTCAATTCGGCATAGCATGGGAACAACTAAATTAAACATCACTGATAGTTCCAACATTTGAAACAAAACTTTATTCCAAACAAATTATTAACTCACACATATCTCTCAACAGAAGGAAAATGAACTTCTGCATTTACAGAATGTCCCTCTCAAATCACATATTTTTAACCACACTCCCAAACACACCGTTAAATCTCCACATATCAAACAACAAATACCAAGACAAAGACACCATAATTCTAACATCCGCCTAACATCTACAAAGCTCGTGGCATTAAACATAACTAACAATTGCTAAAAATTGAAAAATATAATCAAAATACATTAAACAAAAGAACAAACATATTACTTTTAATAAACACCATAACTTTCATTTCGATTAACCAACAAAATATCCATACAACTTTCATACTTCACATAACCATAAACCACAAACACAGCCTAAACATTCAAAATACTAAACAAACATAATAGATGCCCAACAAAACAAAAGAAAACCATCCCCTTCCTTAACCAGAAAAGCTTCAATCATCCAACACCTCCAACTGAGCTTCTTTCATCTCAATCTCCTCTTCAGCTTGAGTAATCAAGTCATTCAATCCCAAAAGCTTAGTGTCTTCAACACGCCTATCATTCCTAAGACCCATCAAGGTGTCAAAAACTTCTCCTTGATCCTCAAGCGCTTCCATTTTAGCAATGAGTGCATTCAGCTGAGCAATTAAATTCCTTGCAGTTTGGGCTTCTTCACTCATTTGGTTAACAAAACGGCAGGTTTCAACAATTTGTTAAGCCTTAAAAAACTTCATATAACCCTGAACGGAAGTCTCACTGTTGAAATCAATAAGATCATCCATCACACGCCTTGCAACTTAGTTGTATGCTCCGGGTGCTGCCATTAATGATCAAAGTGGGTGAAATAGAAGATATTGGGGGAAAATATAAGTGGTGGTGAAGTGAGTGATGAGATGGGAAAGATAGATGACAAAATGTTGATCAAAAATTGTATGGTGAATGATCATGGAGTAATCAAATGGTGATATATATAGGGGATTTCTGTGGTGTAGAGAGGGCAAGTGAACCATCACGATGATGGAAATTCAGGCGGTGTAACTGTAGTGAATTAAAATGGTGATCAAATCATATAACCAGGGGAAATTATACCTCCCAAACTAAACCTAATACTTTTAACAAAAAACAAACTAAACCCTCCATATTTCAAACTGGCACAAACTAAACACATCACATTTATAATTTAAGCATACAGCTCCCCTCAACTCAAACATGCCTTTCATTAACAACCTACGGACATAATAATTGGCTTTGCGCTAACAACTGTTTAAAAAAATACCGTTCGTGTCATCTAAAATAAAACTCATGTTTACCCTTCTGTGAATTGAGATTACAATAGTCCGTCAAAAATACATTCCGTAGTTTTAAAAACTTCATACCCAATCACCAATTAGATGCGACCAATGCACAAAGCCCGGGTTTGCGTGCCCAACTTAGCAAACGCTATCCTAACGCCAGTATTATACAATGATGCAACTTTAACCTTAAACTCAAAACATTTCACAGAATCATTAGGCAATCAAGCATTATACGCAACCCGTGCGAAAAAAAATTAGACACAACCCGTATGCATCGCACGGGTCTGCATGCCTCGTATGTTTAAATTTATGTAGGGCTGTAAACGAACCGGACGAACACGAACGGAGCCTTGTTCATGTTCGTTCATTTAATTTTAACCGGACAAATAAACGAACACGAACGCTTAAACGGACGAATTTTCTTGTTCATGTTCGTTTATTAAGAAAATGAGTTGTTCGTGTTCGTTTATTAAGAAACTAAACGAACCTTAAACGAACATAAACGATCGAACACAAATAAACGTAGAAAAAGAACATTAAATTTATCAAACTATGCATAAACTTTTGTTTTATAATTGTTATTTTATTTAAACATACCAGTTTTAAAAGTATACAATTAAAAGGTATCATATACGAACATAAACAAATAAATGAACATAAACGAACATTAATGAATGCATAATCGGACGTTCACGAACATAAACGAACGGACGAAACTTTTGTTCATGTTCGTTCATTTAACTAAACGAACGTAAAATAATGCTCATGTTCGTTCATTTAATAAATAAACGAACTTTTTACCGGACGGTTCATGAAATGTTCACTGAACGTTCAGTTCGTTGACAGCCCTAAATTTATGTTTAAATTTCAAGTTTCAAGTGTGTTAGTGTATTTAATGCAAAAAATTTCTTTGTGCATTATAAGTAGTTAAAATATGTATTTTACTCTAACAACATTAGTTACTTTTAATGTTTTTAAGTTTGAGTGTAGATGAGTTCAAACTCTATAGATTAATTGGCTAAAAAAGTCACATATCATAAAACCAAAAAAAGAAAAAAAATTGGTTTTTAAGTTTTAAGTAAATATGTTTTTTTTATACTATGTCCCTATATGTGTAGTATAAATTTTTCATAAATCTCATAGTTTGAAGATATTCTTATGGATGACATGAGTATGATTTATGCAAATTAAAGTGGACTAATTCAATTACATTTACATGTAGGAGATCTTGATGATACGGGCTAGTAGTAGGCACAAGTTTGAATCATTCTTAGATTTGTAACTTTGGATAAAAAATTCTGTAGGATTAGGTTTGAAATATTCCGATTCAATTATTTTTTGACTTTAACCATAAGCAAGTAGCTTTATTTGATAAGTATCATAAGTAAAATGTTTATTTTTAAACGTATGTCACAGTATGTAGTTGTTTATTTATGCTAGATGATAACGTGACAAGTCTTGTACAATTGGTATTTTATATTATATGAGGTGACTATGCGATGTCAAAAAGGGATCATGAATTATTGCGAGTATATCTTGTACAGATTTGTAACTCTTTAGTACGTTAAATCGAGTCGATGTAAGAGCATTCACATCACCATATTTAGCCCGCAAAAATCAGTAAATCACTATCACCACTAACCTCTAAAGTAAAAAGAAGAAAAAAGAACAGTTTCAAATGTCTCTACGTCAAGACTAACAGTGAGCCAAAGACAATTGAACCGTTTTGGTCACCACAAGCGACCATGAGCCCGAGTTATTAGGGATTTTGTGTGTAATGGGGTAGAGAAATCAGGGAATTATGTTATTACTTTTCAAAAGAAACTTTACGACCATATTTATTTGAGTTACATTAATTCACAGAGTATTGTTTAGGTATAAACACAAAGAACTCCTTTTGCATATAAGACTAAAGGTAATTTGATCTTTTCTAACAAGATTACAAGAAAACCAAGATTATATATAAACAAGTAAATACTTACATTTGGATAAAAATAATTTACAAACATGTTAGAACAATAGGAAATATTTACTTTGGTATATTACATAGACTAGTTAATTTATTAAACTAGTTGTTAAATAATTTATTCATAAACTAGTTTATATAGTTTTATAATTTATTTGTGTTCTTGACATTTTATTTATATATTTGAAATGAGACGGATGAGACTAGATTAGAGGATGTTATTGAAATAAAGAATATTTTTGTGGTTAAATTAGAGGTTGTAGTTAGATAAAATGGGGTAAAAATCATAAGTTAAACACATATATACATATTTATTTACTCGAACCCCACTATTTTGACACGGACTTCGAGGCAAGTTATAACCTTAAAAATATGAAAGTACGTCTTAATACGATTCAGTGCATATAAAGAACTCGAAAAACGAACATAAAACGAAGAAGTTGTGAATTTTTAAAGTTTCCGGCAACTATTATTATTTTGACAGCTTTTTGGAAAATGTATAGTCTCATCAAATTTTATTTTCTTATTTTGAGGCCTTTCGGGTCTGAGCCGGCTTAAGTATAAAACTAGAACGTTGCTCGGATTGAATTTTGGGTAAAGTAGCGTGAGTTTTGAAGCCCAAAAGTGTAACACAGAAGAGTAAAACCTAATCAAACTTGGACTATTTTTTGAAAAGTGACATAAAAATTCCTGCACCCTTTTTAATAAGAATAGAAGCTGTTAGAAAGTTTATTTTGTGTTTTCGGACGTTTTCGGGTTCGTTTGGACTATAAAACCTTAAGAAATAATGTATTAACACTTATATTATATTAATGCCCATTTTGAAAACTTTATAAATATTATTTACGAATTAATTAGCCTATATATTTTGTCACTTTAGAAATAATAAAAATAGTAGTTCGAGCGTAATTGACTATAACAAATTTTCGGACTAATAGAATATTTTACAAGTATATATACTTAGTCATTAAATGACAAACGTACCATAACGTAAACATTGTTTTGACTTATATACTAAAACTAAAACTAATAGGTGGTGATATAACATTATAAAATACTTTGTTTTATTTATTTCAAATACACTATTCTTATCCGACCTATAATTAATTAGGTTGCATTCTGGTTATTTGTGATTTTCATTGTGATTGTTCAAACATGAATTTAATTACTTGAGGTGAGTTTATAGCGCCGCTTTAACTTGTTTATAATTATTTTACAAATCTCGGGGTGAGATACATTGCTTGTTTTTAATTATAGACGTAAAAACTTTACTTTCATTCGAATGATTACGGATTAGCCTAAGAAACATGAGCTGTTAATTACTGTGTGTAAGCGTGAGGGTTATAAATCGATCTATTGGGATTGACATCCCCGTCCAGGATTGGTGCCAAACATGGCCAACGGGCGTATATCATATCGAATTTTGAATGTTACCGCATTCACATGAACACTTACATTGATTGCCTGAAATTGATTGGCACACATATAAGTCGTAGCCTCGATGTCATGAGCTTAGTGTAATCATAATCACTCCTCCGGATATTGTATACCAAGCAATACACACTTTAAACATTGCGGTCCAACTTTATTACTTACTTAACCTATGAACTCACCAACTTTATATTGACACTTTTAAGCATGTATTTCTCAGGTGAATAAGATGCTTGACGTAACTGATGTGCATTAGAGTCAATATTTTACAAGATTACATTCATGGATTTCTACATACATTCAAATTATCAAATCTCGTTGTACTATTTTCAGTCTTTCATTTTGATGCAAACTTTTGAACAAATGTTGCAACAATTCAGATTTCAAGTAAATCAACGAGATTATTTTTCAAACGACACATTTAGAGGTCGTTCTCTCATATCTTGTGCAATATATACATGAAGTAACACTTCCGGACATATTTTCGCTGCGACTTATTTTGGGGTGTTATAGTTTAGTTGGTAAAAAGCATTTTTATATATTTCATCATTAATCAAAGACTTCTTATGTTATGTGCCAAAGTCTTTATAGGAGTGATCTTCATATGAAGTCATATTTAGTCAATTGTTGGTGGTTTGTGATTTTTATGCACTCACATGATCTTTGTCAATAATGGTTGGTTGAGATTTCTCATTAAAATTGTTTGTTTGCTTATTGCGTTGTAATGAAAATGTCATTATAATTTTGTGGGTGATATAAGTTGTTTTGAATAAGTAGCTTCAAATTAATTATGTTAAAGGAATGAGCATATTCATTTGAAGCAATATCCATTAATTAATAAGGAATTAGAAACCCTCCAAAAAAGATGCGCTATGCAAGTGATTCTTGAATTTTCAATTAACTATCCCTTCTTCCTAAGGATCACATGCTGAATAGAAGAGAATTGAACATGATGGCAGGGTCATGATATGGACAGGTAATCATGATTTTCTGTTAATAAATTATGGTTTTAATTGGAGTTTAAATGTCGACTTTGGTAATGTTCATTTGGTACTTGGAAGATTAGAGGTGTTTTAGCAATGTCATGTGCTTTTAGAAATCGTAACCTAAAGCCATTTGTTGTAGCAGAGCCAGTTATCCCGCAAATTAGTCTATTTGTTCATTTCTATTACATTTTATGCACGAAAAATATGTTGACTTCCTGGTTTTTTAAGACCAAGAGTGTTCATTTCATAAATTCAATAATTTCTCAAATTTGTTTTTTAAGACCTGAGCCGTCATCAGAAGGTATATAATACAGTAATAAATGTATTTTTTTTGTAGTCATATATTAAGTAGGCATTTTAAGCATTGTTAAGATTTTGCAATTGTCAGTCTATAAGTAATCAGCGTGCTCTATACTTGCTAATAGTTTAAAGTGATGTTTACTGATTCAATTGACTAACCAGCCTGCTTTATACTTACCATTGCCAACCATTGTGTTCAGGTTAATAACCACCGTTTCATTTTCTTTAAAGTTCGTTGTCTTGAAATAGTTAAATAATGCAATTTTATGTTGAAAGATCGGTTTACGTTTACATTTGTATATTAAGAATATAATAACAATAATGTGGTAGTATAAACTTGACCGACGATCTTTTTATTTTCTCTCCCTGCTCAAATTGGTATTTGCTTCTCCTTCCACATCTTTTGTTTCTTCCACTTAATTTTTGGACGTTCATATTTATTATTAAGACTACATACTAATTTGACAATGTTAACACTCAAGAGGTTCTTACTTTTCCCTTTATGTGAGTTATTGATAAAAACACGGGTCTCATTTTTGTCCCGCCCTTCTGTAAATGCCAATTAGAGAATGATAGTCGATGCCGACAAACTTGACTTTAAAACTTAATAATTAAACATAAATATGGCAGACACATTAGGTTGGGCTATGGTGGCCATTTGCGGACTTTTTAGCACACATTTGTGGAATTTGGTTACATACGGGTCCTCCGAGCTTCTGGACAAAGAGGAACAGGACGATTTAATTTTAACTCTTGCAGACAATAATCATCCCATCCCGGGTCCACAATTAAAATTGAATCGTCC